>MIQA02023991.1:0-26277 GCA_001887855.2 Sclerospora graminicola
TATAGCTGTAGTCGTCCTGCTCGATCGACGACCGGCTCGCCGGGATGAAAACGCCCGTGAAATTGGGTGGTCGGGCGATCACTGTCCTATTGACCGGTGGAGAAACGTTGGAACAGCCGAAGCCGGTTGTTCCTCCTCAAGATCATCGTCGCCCTCGTCATCGGACTCCAGCAAAGCGACGGCCTGGGTCAGCGAACTTACGCCTGAAAGGGTCGCCACTGGAGCGCGGCGATCAGTACTGTGCGATCGGGCCAGAACAGACAACGTCCTCTCGTCCAGATCAGTTGACTCATCGTCCGAGTCAATCATAAGACGAGAGCGCTTGGCGGGAGCCATCTTCTTCTTCGACGAGCTGGTCCGCTTGCGCTTCGCAGAACTCAAGATCGAGGAGACCGATCTCGAGGCCGTTGGCAGACGGGGTGGAGTAGACGCAGAAGCCGCTGCAGTGCTGATCACGGGCTGATCAGCACTATGGGCCGGCAAGGAAGCGACGGAAGACGCTGGTGATGGCGGGGCAGACTCGGAAGACTGTGGTGGTGTTCCAGACGGAGTGAAGGAGCTGATCAGCTCAGGAAGCCGTTGTAAAGCCGTCCGAACTGACTCCGAACCGGTGTTCGGGTTTGTCCACCTCTCCATAGTCTGCACCGCAAGGTTCCTCAAGTCGGCGTTATGCTGGAGCCAGGCGCGATCATCGAGCTCTAGGGTTTCAAGTTTAACCCGAGCAAGATTAAGCTCGCGCCGGCAATCCTCAGCTTCCTTCCGACTCTCGCACAACCTTTTCTGTATGTCGGCGCGGCCGATGCGAGAATCGGAAAGTTGCTTTACCAGGAGCTGGACCTGCTCATCCGAGTAGCGCACCTCGACTTCCCGACGCTCTACGTCCTCGGCAGTGCGGATCTTGTCGCGAAGCAGCTGATCACGGTCAAGACGGTGATCATCGAGCCGTTGTAGGTGATCCACCATCTCGACCATCGAGCCCTTCATTGCCTCGATACGTTCATCTGGAAATAAACATGGAAAGTCATATACAGATCGCAGAAGAAGTCAATGGGATAAACATACCTTGATCGCGGATGGTAATAGTCAGCGAACCGATCAACGACTGTAGAGAGGCGACGGTGTCCGAAGGCCTGGAGAGGCGCAGAGTAGCGAGGTCAGCTGATAGCTGATCACGCTCCATCGTCAAACTCTGAACGCGATCAGTCATGTCTTGCAGGTCTTGGTCAAGTCGGTCGCGATCTAGCCTAAGCGTCGACAGCTGGCTAGCCAGATCAGCAGAATCATGTTCCAAGGTATCGGCAACGATCCGACGGTCGGATAACTCAGCGTTAAGTGCCCGATTGGTATCATATAGAGAAACCAACTCGGGAATTGCACTTCGGAGTTCAGACCGTAGTCGGCAAGCTTCCATGGACCCCAACGTGAGTGGGCCAGATCCCTCCACTAGACGAGCGAGCTGTTCCAAGTAACGGACGGGGCGATCTGAAGAAGGCCGAGCGGGAAGGTTCCAAGGCGGGCGATATGAAGTCATGGTCGTCGTAGGACGGATGAGACTGGTCGTGATCGGTGCCGAAGTCGCGATCGGGGTGGTCGCTGGATCAGCCGAACTGGAAACGGAAGGCGAGGCAGTGATCGGACGGGCAGCCGAAGTTGACGAAGGAGGAAGAGAAGATCGGCTCCAGTCAGCCATGGTGATCGCCAAAGAGGAAATTTGGAAGTGAATGAGTCGAACTGCAGTCGTTGCGTGGCTGCAGTTTGTCTCAGGGGCGGCTGTGGTAAAGCGATCAGAAAAAGTTGAGAATGAAGTGGACCACACATGGCCGTTGATTGGTGACGATGGAACACCCATCAACATAAGACGGTTGTTGGGTAGGAAAGGCCGATCGCATTTACGATGAAAAGGTGGCGGACAACGGGTATTCGCGATGTGAAGAATCAGCCAAGTACTGTCATTACACCCAGTCCCAGACACTGATGGAACGGTGGAGATCACGATCATGATCATGATCACAATTACTAAGTGGTATTCCCGTGGATGTACAACGAGTTGGAAATACAGCAATTGGTGACATGACGTGTCAGGGACAGCCATCTAGCCGATCTATGAACCGTGTAGTTGTTGAAGTGGATTATGACACGAAGTTTCGACCCGATCGGCCGAGCCAACTGATTATGCTCAAGATATGAAGATCAGATGTGGAATGAAATGGGGCATGTGGAATAGCGAGTTGTGTGATTGATGATGACCGATGGGTTTGTCCGAGGATGACGAGACAAGGCCTGATTAGGCCCGATCAGCCGAGATCAGTGTGATATGGTTGCCCCGACGGGGTATAAAGGTCGGAAGTATGGCTGAGCAGATGAATGAAGTCGTGGTGATGGTGACCCAGAGAGTTCCCGAGGTGATCAAGGGCTGATCGCCCTGATCACTGCCTGATCACTCGGCTGATCACTATGCCGATCGTGATCGGGGCTGATCAGCCTCTGATCGGCGTCCAGACGCGAAAGCAGTTGAAGTTCTCAGTCAAGTCGGGCTGGATATGAAGTGAACAAGTGTCAGAAGGGCAGATCTCAAGTGGTTTCCAAGTCGTTTATCGAAGATCGGGATGGGTTGAAGATCTTTACAGGAGTCGGGTCGTGATCAGGGCAGAAGTGGTACAGATCAGCTTGAAGGTGCAGCCAGGATGGGCAAGGTGGTGCTATGCAACCGTGCGACGAAGTGAACAGGTTCGAAGTATAGATCAGACATGAGTTGGTGTATGATACACTAGGTATAGGACATTGCATATATAATAACAGGTTTTGATTTTCCCCCTAAGCAAAGAGTCGCTCCGCCTCGTGTTGCGGTCATTGGGAGCACAGGGTTGACTAGTCCCCTCTTGCTCAACTAATTCCCGGTTAACTTCGTTAGCCTTCAGCGTCCGGCTAGTGAACGTCACAGGACAATACACTCCGTCATGATCCTGCACAAGGGCAACTAAGATAGCCCACTTGTTAGTATATGTGTTGGAGCCGATTTCCAAATCCTTGACCGAAGTCTTGGGCGGAATCCGGATACTCACTGGCCCGGACGACCAACTATCGGAGGGGGTACTCCGTTGATCCTGATCAGCATCAGAATCAGATGAATCACCATTATGGTGACTGATCTGATCCTCCCGGTCATCTGGCCGGTCTTCATGCGCGTCAGGATCTATGTTCAACTTCATCTCACCTTGTGTACCCGTTGATCGGGGGTGGTTACACTCACTCAGGTGGACTCGGTGACTAAAACGATGATCTTGATCAGGTCGGAGGGGATGACCTTCTCGAGACGGGGGGTGTCCTTGGGTGGAAATCTTCACCGGAGAAAAGGTTGGGGTCGATACTTAATCAGTATCTAGGCCCTGATCGGGAAAGTTCGTCCGATCAGGCCAGCCAATGATAGAGAGATAATAAGAAACCAAGAAAACGCGATCAAATCACGATCTTCCACAGTAATCCACAAACGTTATCTCCACAAAACCTTTTCCAATATTATTGACGTGTTCCAAACACGTGTGCGTTGAGGGTGAGGTTCGATCACCTAAATAAACCCGTCGGGGGTCTTCCGGTAAGCCAAAATGCGTCTAAGCGCGTCTTTTTAATGGGCTAGTGGATAAAGAAGTTTTGGCCTTACTACGAATCCTGGATGTATGCTATACTATGTTGGTGTCTCGACCTATTAAGGTATTATCCAGACGATCGACCCTGTCATGGCTTCTTCAGGCAAATGGAATTGATGGTCGGCTGGGTAGATCGGCTGCTCTGTTGTCTCAGTGGTCTCTAGAAGTAATCAAGTGCACCAAAAGAGAAGAGGAGATACTGGGCACGTTAGCGGCCAGCATTACCTCAAGGCCAGAAGTGGAAGAAGTGCTAATAGCCATAGCGCCTCGGAAACAGCCGCGACATTCCCTCATATTACCACCACCAACAGTGGGATCCACAGAAGAACTGATGGTTCTGGGTTTTGACGGATTTACAAGTGTAAAGAAATGAGTAGGGGCCTATAGTGCTTTTTTGTATGAGTTGCCCGAGTGAAAAGTGGTCGCTGCTGCTTCAGATTTCACGCCTGACATAACAGTGAACGAAGCAGAGTACCGAGGACTGTTACTTTGCCTAGATCCGCTAGCTGGCCGGACGCAGCGGCGGGTCATCATATGCGGTAATTCCAATCTGGTGATCCGGCAAATCACGGGGGAAATAGACTGCAAAGCTCCCCGACTAAGACTTTTGAGCGATCGGGTTATGTCCGCCCTGCGGAAATGGCCAGAACATGAATTGTTACATGTCAAACGGGAGTGGAACAACAGCGCCGACCATCCGGCTACATTGGCCATGCGTGATCAGGTCGGCCTCACCGTCTCGGATCCAGGTATGTTAGGCGAACTGGCATAAATGAATAGGCTACCAGAGATATTCGGACAGGCCCAGATGCGAGGTCCACCCACCCGGATCCAACCGTTTCGGAGAAGAAGAGTGTAACGACCAGGACTGGGAACCAGACATTCAGACCCGGCCAACCCAGGAGATGCCCTGTGGCAACAGGAGATCCCTCTAGGCAGACCCACAAGCCGATCGGGTGTGACACCTCCATCCTTTTCTCCATCCCGCCACTTCGGAGGTGGGGGTGGACGGTGCAGCGGCCTGTTGTCCGGCGTCAGTAAGCTGGTCCACAATGGCCCTGAGGCGGGTTATTTTGTCCGCTGCTTCCTGACGGCTGCGCCTTAGCTCGGAGATTCGGGGCCTCGCGCGGTCCAGCATTGCGCAAAGTGTCACGCATTCTGTGCGACAGAGCTTCAGAGTCGGCCTGACAGGATCGCAGATATGCCTGACGAGAAGAGACGGCGGCCTTCAATCTGTCCCGGTCACCGCAAGCCTGACCGTGAATGCGGAGCGCCGTGTCAACGTCAGCTGTCGACAGCACCAGGTCGGGAGTACGGGATGAAACCGGCAGTTCTGCGATTTCCACCCCGCTTGCAGGCGAGTCATCATCAACCAGAATAAGTCGACATATGTCATCCTCGTCGACATGCAGGACTGAAAATATATAAAGATAAGGTCAGCATCTGCGGATGAGATTGCAAGCCGGCCGGAAGACCGACCGGGTTGACGAATATTGTCATAAATCAGTCAGATGACGTACCAAAGCAGGGCATGGGTAAAAGGAACAGACCGATTTTGTTCAGGTGAGATCGTGCCTCAACCGTTGTGCGGCTGTGACAAGACTCAGGGGCGGCTGTGGTAAAGTGACTTGTGAATTAATTAACGGGAAGGTGTGAAATACTTTCCCGAGGGCGCCTTCTGATTGGCGGAAAATGAAGACCAAGGGCGTAGATGCCGGATGGCAGTCGCCAGCGTATCTACCAGCGGCAGGACGGTGCTAGGCCTGGAATCGGGCCAGATGGGTGTGGTCGAGAAGTGGGTAGTTGGGCTAGCGGACCAGGCGAACCGGATGACCTCAGACAGCGGACGACCGAAGGGCAGATTGTTCGGAAGGTGTATGGGCGAAGGGTCCTGAAGGAGGTTGAGTGTCTTAGAGGACGGATGAGGCGCCAGGGTTGGACGTGGAGCTGCCAAGGAAGTGCTAACGCCAGCGGTCAAGTGAGCTTACATGGATGGCCATCCGGCCGATCCGGCTGGGTTCGGTGTACCGGCTGGGCTATAACCAGCTGGGGTTGGTGTACCCGCTGGGCCGGTACACAAAAGAGCATCCGATCGGAGTTAACCGGGCCACATAGGCAAGCCACATAACTATCCAGCCGGTCTATTTGGGGTAGGTTACACAAAAGGGAGTATTGGACATAGGGATAATAATCAGTATACGTTTCGCTTTCTTAGACACAAGTCGCTTTCATTGGTTCACAGCAGAGGGTTAACAAGGACCCCTATTGCTGCTATTGGTTTGCCCGGGGAAGATTAAAATAGCCCACCGGAAGTCCCCTGACCGGGAGTCGCTGCGTCGTCTATACTCACCTCAAAACACCCGTGTTTTGAACACGGTTATATCTAGTATTGGAAAGTGTGGTAACGTTTTGGCTTACTGTGGAAGATTGTGGAATTATATTTGGATTCACCCTCTACGTACACGTTTGGATTTACCCCTTTATTATATTTGGTTTAGCTGGTCGATCGATTATTCTCGGTCCAGCTCCTGCAGTATACAAACTTCAAGTATATTTCCAATCCTGCTCCTTGGTGAAGATTTCCGCCCAGGAGCTACCCCTAGTCCTAACCCTCGTCTCCTTATTCGACGGACTTTAAACTTTTCGCCCTAGGGTCTATCAAGAGAGCGCAACCGCCAGTGCTGACGGGTACACAAGGTGAGCTTTTCAAACATGGATCATCCGAGTCGTCACGACCAAGGTGTTGAAAGTGACCGATCCAGCCGGCCGGATGCCGGATTGGATCAACACCTGGATGGACGAAGTACCCCCTCCGACAGTCAGTCATCTGGGCCCCCCGTGGGTGTTCGTATCTCAGAAATAATTTCTGAGAGCGACTACACCACAATAACATATGTCGAGTTACTCTGGTCGATGATGACTCGCCTGCCAGCGGAGTGGAAATTGTAGGGCCGCCGGATTCATCCCATATTCCCGATCTGGTGCTGTCTTCGACTGACCTTGACACGGCGCTCCGCATTCACGGTCAGGCCTGCGGTGACCGGGCCAGATTAAGAGACACTGTCGTTTTCCTTCAGAATGATCTCCGATCCTGTCAGGCCGACTCCGAAGTTCTTGCGCAGAGATGCAAAACTCTCTTTGCGATGCTGGATCGCACGGAGCCTCGAATTTCAGAGTTGAGGCGTAGCCGCCAAGAAGCAGCGGATGAAGTAACCCGTCTTCGGGCCATTGTAAGCCAGCTCACTTATGCCCTTTAACAGGCCGCTGCCCCATCTGCCTCCACCTCCGAAGTGGCGGTGCTGGGCAAAAGAAAAGAGGTGCTGACAGCCCGAGTGGATAGCCTGGAACACATCCAAACGGATTTGGTCCAGCAGCTCGCCTCCTCCAACCGCCGAGCCGACGAAGCTATCGCCCGGAAAGATCCTTGGCGCAATCAATACCGCAAACGACCCTCCGACCAATTTGGACTTCAAGTGTCCCGGCTCCGCAAGAAGTATAATCGTCCATAGCTATGGTCAACCTGACTCTTTTATCCCTTTCCTTTTCTTTGTTCTCTTTTTAATATATCCATCCATGCCTCTTTTGTCCCCCACTCTATCCTTCACTTCGGCTGTTAACCCCGGTGAGTCACGCCCCATCGGCCGCGGGTCTACCTAGAGGGATCTCCTGTTGCCATAGGGCATCTCCTGATCCGGCCGGAACTGAATGTCTGGTTCCCAGTCCTGGTCGTCACACTCTTCTTCTCCGAAACGGTTGGATCCGGGTGGGTGGACCTCGCACCTGGGCCTGTCCGAATATCTCTGGTAGCCTGTTCATTTATGCCAGTTCGCCTAACATACTTGGATCCGAGACGGTGAGGCCGACCTGATCACGCATGGCCAATGTAGCCGGATGGTCGGCGCTGTTGTTCCACTCCCGTTTGACATGTAACAATTCATGTTCTGGCCATTTCCGCAGGGCGGACATAACCCGATCGCTCAAAAGTCTTAGTCGGGGAGCTTTGCAGTCTATTTCCCCCGTGATTTGCCGGATCACCAGATTGGAATTACCGCATATGATGACCCGCCGCTGCGTCCGGCCAGCTAGCGGATCTAGGCAAAGTAACAGTCCTCGGTACTCTGCTTCGTTCACTGTTATGTCAGGCGTGAAATCTGAAGCAGCAGCGACCACTTTTCACTCGGGCAACTCATACAAAAAAGCACTATAGGCCCCTACTCATTTCTTTACACTTGTAAATCCGTCAAAACCCAGAACCATCAGTTCTTCTGTGGATCCCACTGTTGGTGGTGGTAATATGAGGGAATGTCGCGGCTGTTTCCGAGGCGCTATGGCTATTAGCACTTCTTCCACTTCTGGCCTTGAGGTAATGCTGGCCGCTAACGTGCCCAGTATCTCCTCTTCTCTTTTGGTGCACTTGATTACTTCTAGAGACCACTGAGACAACAGAGCAGCCGATCTACCCAGCCGACCATCAATTCCATTTGCCTGAAGAAGCCATGACAGGGTCGATCGTCTGGATAATACCTTAATAGGTCGAGACACCAACATAGTATAGCATACATCCAGGATTCGTAGTAAGGCCAAAACTTCTTTATCCACTAGCCCATAAAAAACTTCGTTAGCCTTCAGAGTCCGGCTAGTGAACGTCACAGGACAATACACTCCGTCATGATCCTGCACAAGGGCAACTGAGATAGCCCACTTGTTAGCATAGATGATGACCACAGGAACCTTAATAACATCAAAATGGTTCAGGACTGGTGTGGTCGCCATCTTTGCCTTCAACTTGCCAAAAGGTACCATCGCCCGGGTCATGTGATCATCCGGACCGGCCGCACAGGAATGAGGCAGCCAGATGCCTGTCTGGGTAGACAAGGGCGGCATCTCATTGGCCGAAATAGTTGTTAAAGGCGGCATCTCATTGATGGAAATAGTCGACCCGGGCAGCACCTCATTGGAGAAATAGTCAACCCGGGCGGCATCTCATTGGTGGAAATAGTTGCCCGGACAGCATATCATTGGCTGATATTGCTGGCTCGGTTGGCACTTCCCCCTTGCCTATCCTGCTCTCTTAGCTTGTGGTAATCCACCTCCCGTAACTCATACAAAACGACAGCATAGACCGCGAAATCCTCAATGAACCGACTGTAGTAAATTAAACTGCCCAAAAAAGATCACATGGCCCTTAAGGACCGCAGGAAAGGCAGATTACTTGAAGACTCCAAATCCTTCGGATTAGCTTCCAATCCGGCAATCGCAATCTGGCTACCCAAATAAGTCACCTTAGTTTTCGCCAGAAACTCTTCACCACACTCATCGAAAGATTCCACTTTTTACACGTTATCATCAACTTTTCCACTTTTTCACATAGTAAATCCCAAGTAGTAGCCGTCACAAGAAAGTCATCGATGTAGAACCGCCGCCCCAAAACTGAAGGTTTTGGATCGGGGTCCGGGTCACCTTCGGCGAACACGTCACCGACCAGCAGTATCTTTGTCCACCTTGGTCTTGAAGTGTCTATACAACGCGTTTTGTATCAGCCGCTGGTAAATTTGCGGAGAATTGTTTAGGCCAAACGGCATCCGATTCCACTCAAACAACCCGAAGGGCGTCACGAACGCAGAGATCTCCCGTGCACGATCGGTCATAGAGGCCACCCAGAATCCACTGGCCATGTCCAACAAGAAAGACCACAAAATTTTATCCAGATCCTCCAGCAAGTCGTTTATCAACGGCATCAGGTAAACCATTAGCTTAGTCAGTCGGTTCAACAGTCGGTAGTCGATACACAGCCTTATATCCACCTCAATCTTCTTAATAATTATTACAATGTCAAAGCCCATGGCGAGGTGGACGGCCGAATTATCTTGATGGCCAGCAACCCTTGATAGAGCTCCGACAGCTTTCCCGAGACTGGGGCACTCACCGCACCTCTGCGCCAAACGCGTTGACGTTTCCAATCAATGTACATACTTCCATGGGCGGCCGGAGGCAGTGCTTTCCAGGGCCAATCAGCAGATGTTTCCTGTTCATATGATGTCCTTCAGCCTGCCCTGATCTCTTCCGGGTTCACATCTGGTCTCCAACTTGTAGACGTCAATAGTGACTTGGTAGGGCAGGGGGTCACCTCAGTAGCACCGACCATCTGATCCCCATGCCTTCGACGGATAGCTCGCCCCCTTCATGAGTGCAGACCTGGTCAGCTTCGACTAATTCCGGATCCGGGTCAGCCGGATCGATTGATCCGACTCCGGTTATTTCCGAATTCCGGTCAGCCGGATCGGTTCATCCACCTCCGGCTATCTCCGAGTCCTGGTCTGCGGGATCGGTTGATCTACCTCCGGCTATTTCCGAATTCAGGTCAGCCGGATCGGTCGATCCGCCTCCGGCTATTTCCGAATCCTGGTCAGCCGGATCGGTCGATCCAGTATCATCCTGCTCATCAAGCCATCCGGCATCGGAGGTGACCGCACATGTGACTCTGCCTTATCTTCTCTCCTGATCCTGCCGTTAGTCCGTCTTCGACGGAGTGGACAAAACCAGTTCAGCGATTGGAGCAGGATCTCGGTCAGTGCGTTGATCCGGCGACGGCCGGCTCCGCGTCAATATCCTAGCAGGGGTCCGTTACTCTGGTTTAGCCACCATTGGAGTCTGGTCCTCTTCCACTACTTCCTCTTCGCAGACCAAATCGGTGGTTGCCTGAAAGGCCAGGTTTTGCCACTCGATATAGCGTCTTGAGCCAATAGTGATATAACCCGGCCGGCGGGGCACCTTGTCCTCGGCCAGCCAAATTCCAATGATCACATCTTCATGCAAGGTGAGGGGCCTTTCCGAGATATTGGTCACACTTAATGTAATTGAGGTGACCTTCCCCTTTGACAAACGAGGGTACCCAACACTCGCCCCTTGTCAGCCATAACTTACGCCGCCTGTCGTGTGGTCGTACCATTACTTCCACCGCTTTTCCCACTGGCACCCTTACAAACTGACCTAACTTGAGGAACTGGACGTGGGCACCATATAAGGGCCGCCTGCCGGCGAGCAGGATCTGTACCTCATCCGGTAACGTCAATGTTCCATGCGATAAATCCAACCGTATGCCGGCTGCGACCATAAAGTCCACCCCCAGAATTGCATCCTGCCCGGCCAGCTTACCTACCCAAGGGGTAAAGTAATACACCAAAGACCCAGCCAACGTAATCTTAACTCTTGTTTTGCCTTGGGTCATGTATGAACTTTCTCCAATGCCGATGCATTCCTGCCGCTTCGTCTCGTCGATTTCACACCCCACCTTCCGAGCAAAAGTGGTGTCAACGATAGACACTTCTGCGCCAGAGACAAACAGCATGGTGGCCTTCTGGTTATTAATTTTACCATCCGCCTTGGCTTGCTTGAACCACTTATCCGGCGAATGGTATTTCCAATAACCTCGTGATTCGCCAGGTAGAACATTCAATTCAAAAGCACTTCAGACCGAGAATATTCGTCCGTCCGTATACTGCTCACCAGGAAGGGGTCACCCGTGCTGCTCGGGGACCTGATGACGTAATCGTCAAACTTACATGTATTGTCGGTTACGCTTTGCTTTGCTTCTTGATTATCCTCCTTACCGACATATGCATAGATACTAACACTAGACCGCTCGGCTCGAACCAGATTCCAACCTGGCGAGCGATCTAGTTTAACACCTTTTCCACCCCTGGCGGCAACATTCCAGCGTGCTTGGTTGGGACATACCATATCTTCATCTGGCTGTAGAAATCCTCGATGAGGCAGGGTCTAGCCTCGTGCACTTCTCCGCAAGACTTGCAGGTGAACAAACAATGTTCCGCCGGATATCCCTTCCTTTCGCACTTCTTGCAGGTCAGCCGCTTCCAGCAGCTCCGGTCGTCGTGCTTGATGGACCCACAGTGGGTACATTTCCGTCTGGGGTAATCCTGGTCAGTTCGAGCCGGAAAACCCTTCTGCTGGATGGACCCAGATGGCAGCCTGGATTGCTGACTGGCTTCCGCCGAGAACAGGTACCAGTACTGCTCCTCCTCAGATTCGCCCCCAGACCGCTGGTACTCCTCTTGCGAACTAGTCGCATCCGACTCTCGGGCCACCATGCGGACGGCTCGGGCTGGTGGATGGCGGCCGGCTTTCTTGATCCGGGTTAAAACGTGACTTGTACCTGCTTGCTCCAACTGCTGCCTTGGGGCCTCGCTTCGTCGCTCGTTGATACGTACGCAGCGTCAGTTCCAGCTCCGTGGTATTCTTCAATCGCAGTAACGCCAGCTTGCCCACCAGCTCCCGATCATCCAACGTGCTGATAAAATGCTCCACATATCCCCGAGCGGTTTTCGACCGGCTGGCATCTTCTTTGACCGATATATTCGCCCTCATGCCAGCGCCATTTAGACGATGGAGGTATAACAGAGGGGTCTCGTCCGGCCGCTTCTGGTGTGGAAATACTGGCGCGCTACCGACATTCTCGATCCGCAGTATTTGTTCTCCGAAAGCTTCAACCAGTTCCTTCTAATCAACTCGGACTTCCCGGCTGAGCTATTGGATCCAGTTTTTAGCCGGACCCTTCATCAAGTCTCCGAAGATCAGGAACTTCTCATAGTCCGGCATCCGGTCTCTGAGAAATGGCAACTTCGTCTTAGTCAACCATCCTCGGGCTTGGTCATCGTCCATGTCCCGTCCAGTGAAATCCTTTAAATCGGACGTGTCTGACATCTGCACCCTTGTAATCGCCCCTGAGTCCGGATCGAATGCTTGGACTGAGGCCTTATTGGCTCGACAAGCCATCCCCAGATCCTGGTCATTCGGATCATAGTGAACCTGGCTGACTTGACCGATTGCATACCCATGTCGCTGAGAGACAGCTTCCTATTCTCTGGCTGTCCAGGTCGGCGACTTGGCCGGCGACTTGGCGGGACGGCACGTGGATCACTCTGCTTGGACTGCACTGACTCCCTGTCTTCATCAATCGGCTCCCTCGCATGATATTGGTTTGCATTTAGACGTACAAATGGTGATAGAAATCAACCAGCCACGGCTTGTCTGTCTTTGCCACGTGCATGTCCCAATTCTTGTCAGTCAGGTATGTGATATTGGGATGACCATCCGGAAAGAGTGGATTGACCTTGGCATTTGGGTCAATGGCTGCCAATGTACGAAGAGCCGGCTGGTCCGGCGATCCCGAACTGCCGCGGCTGGCACTAGCCCGACGTTGGTCCTCCAAGTATCGTCCCATCATCGCTGAAAATCTGCTCTGAAGGTTTTCCGGCACTTAAGGGATAGCTCGAGGATCTACTTGAGGGGTGACGTGGGGGGGGCAGATTGGCCGCCGGCTCGGGGTTCCTTCCTAATCCGCACATCCACGTCTTCGGCTTTCGGCTCTGGGTCCCCCGTTGCCGTCCGTGTCCGGACGCTGTACTGACTGACTTTCTTCCGCTCGGGCGTATCCGGATCTTCATATCCTCCAAACCTCATGGCCGTTGCCACACATGCTACTCCCCTTGGGCCAAGCGTCATGCGGGTAATGCCTACCAATGAGTCGGTTTGAGTCCGCTTCTGAAGGGACAGACTCGTACTGAGAAGAACCCGAGTGTAATCCGGCCGGTCTGCCTGGTGCCGGGGTCGCTCCAGTTGTTGCTGTCATCTTCTGCGACGGAGAGCAGTCCACTAATGGTACCCAGCGGTCTTGCAGTGCGCTGGATGCCTCCTTCAGCCTATCTGCCTTCAGGTCGAATAACTGGTTCGGATCGAAAGCGCCGGTGTTGATGCCGGCTTGCTTGAGCTGATCGAAGAGTCCTCTAATAAGGGACACGTGGCTGTCTAAGAGGGATGGGGGAGAGACGGGACCTTTTAATCCGCCAAGGATTTTCTGTCAAGCTATCTCCAGGACCCCATCCGTCCGCAAGAACTGCCCCAACTCGCGAAGATGGCGGGCACGCTCGAGATCGGTATCCGTAACCTTCCGTGATATGCCGTCCAACTTTTCTTCTTCGAAACGCGGCCTATCTTTGCGGGTTTGATAATCCGGCTCCTGCAAATTCGGCCTTTTTAGGCGTAGGTGTCCCGGATCAGGACTTGATCCTGATCCGGCCAGCTTCCCACTCCGGTC
This sequence comes from Sclerospora graminicola, assembly GCA_001887855.2. Taxonomy (NCBI): domain Eukaryota; phylum Oomycota; class Peronosporomycetes; order Peronosporales; family Peronosporaceae; genus Sclerospora; species Sclerospora graminicola. The sequence continues at coordinate 13,759 of MIQA02023991.1, forward strand.
GTATCCAGCTTCCGATTCTTCTTTCTTAATTTTTTCTTCTTTGATATTCATAATATGCATTAGTTTGTTAGGATCATGGCCGAAACCATGATCCTTCCTCGGACTATGGTGACTTGCACCATAATCCGATCCGGCTCCAGCTGGGGCATAGCGGCCGGTACTACAGCGAGTAGTACCGTAATCCGGTCCAGTACCGTAATCCGGCACAGAACCGTAATCCGACCCCGCCGGATCCTCTAGGGGAGTAATTTCTGCTTTAATGTCGACCTCGAACTCCCCCAACCCAAATCGATCGTCGCATCTTTTCATCTTCAGCAGCATTGGGGGCGATATGTCTCCCCCCAATGCACCCGACACAACATCTTGAACAAATTTGACAGGTTTAGGTCTTTCGCCCACAAGAGACTCGCGGTGATATCAAGGGTCACCAAGAGATCCGGGCACGCGCACCATTGTGGTGTAGTCGCTCTCAGAAATTATTCCTGAGATGCGAACACCCATGGGGGCCCCGATGACTGACTGTCGGAGGGGCTACTTCGTCCATCCAGGTGTTGATTCAATCCGGCATCCGGCCGGCTGGATTGGTCACTTCCATCACCTTGGTCGTGACGACTCGGATGATCCATGTTTGAAAAGCTCACCTTGTGTACCCGTCAGCACTGGCGGTTGCGCTCTCTTGATAGACCCTAGGGCGAAAAGTTTAAAGTCCGTCGAATAAGGAGACGAGGGTTAGGACTAGGGGTAGCTCCTGGGCGGAAATCTTCACCAAGGAGCAGGATTGGAAATATACTTGAAGTTTGTATACTGCGGGGGCTGGACCGAGAATAATCTATCGGCCAGCTAAGCCAATGACAATAAAGGGGTAAATCCAAACGTGTACGTAAAGGGTGAATCCAAATATAGCTCCACAATCTTCCACAGAAGGCCAAAAACATTACCACACTTTCCAATACTAGATATAACCGTGTTCAAAACACGGGCGATTTGAGGTGAGTATACGTATACACGACGCAGCGATTCTGGTCAGGGGACTTCCGGTGGGTTACCTTAATCTTCCCCGGGCAAACCAATAGCAGCAATAGGGGTCCTTGTTAGCCCTCTGCTGCGAACCAATGAAAGCGACTTGTGTCTAAGAAAGCGAAATATACTGATTTTTATTCCTATGTCCAATACTCCCTTTTGTGTAACCTACCCCAAATAGCCCGGCAGGGTAGTTATGTGGCTTGCCTAAGTGGCCCGGTTAACTCCGATCGGATGCTCTTTTGTGTACCGACCCAGCGGGTACACCAACCCCAGCTGGTTATAGCCCAGCCGGTACACCGAACCCAGCCGGACCGGCCGGATGGCCATCCATGTAAGCTCACTTGACCGCTGGCGTTAGCACTTCCTTGGCAGCTCCACGTCCAACCCTGGCGCCTCATCCGTCCTCTAAGACACTCAACCTCCTTCAGGACCCTTCGCCTATACACCTTCCGAACAATCTGCCCTTCGGTCGTCCGCTGTCTGAGGTCATCCGGTTCGCCTGGTCCGCTAGCCCAACTACCCACTTCTCGACCACACCCATCTGGCCCGATTCCAGGCCTAGCACCGTCCTGCCGCTGGTAGATACGCTGGCGACTGCCATCCGGCATCTACGCCCTTGGTCTTCATTTTCCGCCAATCAGAAGGCTCCCTCGGGAAAGTATTTCACACCTTCCCGTTAATTAATTCACAAGTCACTTTACCACATTATCCTTGTCGACTTGCAGAACTGGAAATATATCAAGAGAGGGTCAGCACAGACGGGTGAGACCTCAAGCCGGCTGGAAGACCGGCTTAATGGAAATAGCTACAAATCGGGCAGAAGACGTACCAAATCGGGGCATGGGTAAGAGAGATCGAAAAAACTTGTGTCAGATGAGGTCCAGCCGCACCGGTGTGCGGCTGCGACAAGCCTCAGGAGCGGCTGTGGTGAAGTGACTTGCGAATGAATTAACGGGAAGGTATGAAATACATCTGGCCGAGGACGCCTTCTGATTGGCAAAAAATGCGGACCAAGGACGTAGATGCTAGATGGCGGTTGCCAAGCGTATCCACCAGCGGCAGGATGGTGCCAGGTATGAAATGGAGTCTGATGGGTGTGATCAAGGAGTTTGTAAATGGGCTAGCCGGGGATGGGCCGTCTGGATAAGGTGGGCCGGATAACCTCAGATGGTGGATGAATGAATGGCGGATTGTTTGGAAGGTGTACGTGCGAAGGATCCCGAAAAAGGTTGATCTTTGCGGAGGACGGATGAGGCGCCAGAGTTGGACACGGAGCTGCTAAGGAGGGGTTAACGCCAGCGGTCAAGTGAGCTTAGATGGATGGCTATCCGGGCCGAGCCGGATATTTGATTTGTGGTGCACGAAGGAGTATCCAGGCGAGCCGACTGGTTTTGGGGTACAGTACAACAAAGAAGCATCCAGCCGATCCGGCTGGGTTTGGTGTACGTCACACAAAAGAGATCCGGGTGAAGCTAACTGGTCTATTTCAGGTAAGACACCTTACTATCCAGCCGGGCTATTTGGGGTAGGTTACACAAAAGGGAGTATTGGACATAGGAATAAAAATCAGTATATGTTTCTTTTTCTTAGACACAAGTCGCTTTCATTGGTTCACAGCAGAGGGCTAACAAGGTCCCCTCTTGCTGCTACTCCTCCCACCGTAATTAGTCTGCGTGCAAAAATAGTCTGTGTTCGGAATTAGTCTGGCACAGACTAATTTAGGTGAAGAAAAATTAGTGAGCTCTCAAAACTTCCTAATTATTCTGGCACACATCGCCCCTGTACCATAACGAAGTACAACTTACCGTAAAGAATTATGTCAAAAGCAAAGCAGCTTCACAGAGGGCGGGGGCTTCCTGCAAATCGATCCCGCTGATATCAATGGTTTTGAAGACGCTCTTGTTGAAGTAGAGATATCTTAAGAAAGATTGATACAGGTCAAGAAAAATTAACCATTATATTTTTGAACACTTTTTCAACTTGATTTTTATAAATATTTCATAACTCTGGTAATAAAATCGTACCAGTATAGATTTAGCCAGCCTTTAGAGCTGTGACTAGCCTGGTCAAAAACTGACTCGGCTTTACAGAAGTTATTATTACTTGGCAGCCTATTATCAATATATTTTTAAAAGGTCCGTATTTTCTTTTTCTGAGATTTTAGATCCTTTAGTGTAGTTTATTACAATAATGGTCTAAAGGTAGTCACAATTTACATGTAAAATGTAAGCCTTACAGTATATCGACTCCATAAAGAGCAGAATTAGAGGAAAAGCAGAAGCTCTGGCTTAATAATTGATTACTTGATAGACCTCGCAGCTTTGCATTTTTGGTGACCTTTAAGTCTGTCATTTCAATCCCTGAAAAGCACCAAGAAAATTAGTCTGATGCCGGTCAATGCAGAGAAAATATTGTAAGCTTTTGAGACCGTTGCACTTCCTTTTGCAATAAAAATGTGACGTGCACACAACAGGATAAATCTGCCAAAGCTAACAGTAAATATGTAAATTAAGATACTGAGACAGTATCCGGTAGAGGAGTTTGTCACCATTACTAGACGTTTCAATAAAACGGCTTGCTCCTGAATTCGCTGGTCTAGCGATACAGTTGATCGAATAAATACATGTAATGGCGTTTTTGTAAGTGGTATTCTTGTCTGTTGAGGAAGTCGTGTGTGACACACGCGATTAATCAACAGGTTTTAAGGTACGCTGTACCTAGGTTGTGGTACAAGGTGTGTGTGTGACACTTAGTTTAACCCAGACTAATAACCAACTTATAAATTAGCCTGGCACAGACTATTTCCGAACATCCCTTAATTAGTCTGAGTTCATTAATAGTCTGGCACAGATAGCACAGCTCAAAAACTCAGGTACGAAATTAGTCTGGCACAGACTAATTACGGTGGGAGGAGAATTGGTTTGCCCGGGGAAGGTTTAAGTAGCCCACCGGAAGCCCCCTGACCGGACGTCGCTGCGTTGTGTATACTCACCTCAAGTCGCCCGTGTTTTAAACACGGTATATCTCATATTGGAAATTGTGGTAACGTTTTGGCCTACTGTAGAAGATTGGGGAGTTTCATTTGGATTACCTATTACGTACACGACTGATTGGGGAGTTTCATTTGGATTACCTATTACGTACACGACCTTTATTATCATTAGTTTAGCTGGCCGATCGATTATTCTTGGTCCAGCCCTCACAGTATACAAATTTCAAGTTTATTTTATAATCCAGCTCCCCGGTGAAAATTTTTTCGCCAAGGAGCTACCCCTAGTCCTAACCCTCGTCTCCATATTCGACGGAATTTACACTTTTTGCCCTAGGGTCCATCGAGAGAGCGCAAACGCCAGGCTGACGGGTACACAAGGTGAGCTTTTCAAACATGGATCATCCGAGTCGTCACGACCAAGGTGATGGAAGTGACCGATCCAGCCGGCCGGATGCCGGATTGGATCAACACCTGGATGGACGAAGTACCCTCTCCGACGGTCAGTCATCTGGCCCCCCCGTGAGTGTTCGCATCTCAGAAAGAATTACTGAGAACAACTACACCACACTGATATTGAGGTTGTGCAAGCGCTGTTCTATTTGGTTGCAGAGAGCCAATGCCTCTTATATTATCATCTAGAGAATCCAGTCTCATCCTGTGTCTGTCAAATTGATATTACCATTTCGAAAGAACTTTCATTTTCACGCTTGTTTCAAGAACCACATGAAATCTCCAATTTTCTAACCTTTCGTTCATTTTCTCCATGGGTCTCTTCAAACCTTGCATATTTCACGTTCGGGGTGATTGTCCCTTTCGAGATTTCCACACCAAACTTATCCTTGTCTTCAACCGCATTTCCGACGATTGATCGTCCCTGCCAGCGTTTGAGCCGGGTTGTTTCTAGCGATATTCTCAATCGCATCGGCTGTCTAGCTTGAACTCATAACCTGTTGAAATCTCACTTCAAAAGCAACAAAAGAAGAACTGAGAACAACAAGGTAGATGTAAAACTGATTTAATATATCTCATGAATTTAGCCCCTTGTTTCCTTCACACGAATTTGCGTCGCAAAAACTGGTCATGCGATTGTTTGTTCGTATTGATACCATTTCTAGAATGTATTAGAAACACAAAATAGAAACACTTGAATATTGGATTTCGTTTATTTTCAATATTCGCAATGGATGAAAGCAGTTGCATAACGTTTACTTTGGAAGAGGACGTCATGATGATACTTTCAACACTTTGGACCGGTCTTAGAAATTTTCGACGTTACGAACCGTATGGCTGCTTCAACTGTTACATTGTATATTTTATTGGCAAATACAAGACTTACATGAAGCAGGATTTGTTTGCGAACTAAGGACTAAGCATATACTTTACTTTCACTTTTCCCACCTTCAGTTCACTTGAAATACTATCAATTATAAGCCCAATACTAACTTCAAGTTCAACGGCGATAACTATGCCACCTGGGCACGGTATATGCGTGGTGTGCCCCTGGAAAAATCGTCATGGAGCGTCGTGAATTGTGAATCGTCGCCAAGATTTACCGATAAGCGGATCCAGGAAGAGTACATCCGTACCAAAAACATCGCTTTTGGTCTGCTGCTTCTGCACACCGACGTGGAATATCATCAGCTCGTCGACGACTGCGAAGAAGCGTGGATTGCATGGACGCGTCCCACGACACTTTAGGAAGGATCACAAAAGGCTGGACGAATCTACCTCAAGCGTGAAGTGTTTAGATAGAAATGAAGGAAGGAGACAACCTCTTGCACCACTTAAAAAAGACCTCAACATCCACATTAAGCTAGTTAACATTGGCGCAAAAATGGAGGATAAAAATGTTGCAATTTGTCTGCTGCACAGCTAGTCGAAAGGTTTTGAGAACGTCGTACTGCACATGCACATTAAAATGAGAATACTGACTTGAAGATTCAAGGAGTAATAAAAGTACTCAATAATGAGTTCATAAAGCGTGCGGGTGAGAGAAAGGACGAAAATACGAAAAGACTGAAGATTCAGCAAAGGCGTTTAACGCTTGAAAGGAACATCGTGTCTGCACATTCTATGGCAAGATTGGTGACACGCAGGACCGCTGTTGGAATAAGAACAAGCAACCAAAGACGGAATCCAAATCGGATGGGAAGTGGTAAGCGAGTAAACCATGTTGAGCACCAATATCATGGTGACGACGATAAAGAAGATGTTCCGCTTGCGTTTGTCGTGCCAATGGATTATGGAGTCAACATTATGGAGTCAACCCCCCCCCCTCCAAAAAAAGCGGAAGCACAAGGAATGTGGGCTGTCGACAGTCACCACATATGCAATGATAAATCAGAATTTGCAAAAACTAGCGAAGGTGATCATAGTGATTTGGTTTCGCAAATGGCGATAAGACTAATACTGTAAAACCTGTATTAGAACCCCATCCCTCGATTTGCCCCCCCCCCTTGAACAGAACCCCAGGTCCACCTGGGGTTAATTCTACAACCCCATCCCTCAAATAGAACCCCACCCAATTTAACGGTACGGTGTATAAAATTAATTATCGGTTTAATTAGGGAAATTATAAGTGTACCTCACCCTGTACCTCACTTTTGCTAGATGTAACTGTTACCTCAATTTTGTTACGTGTACCCTAGTCTGGCTATAGTTGATTGCACTGAATAGACTGTTATAACAACAACATTAATACCGGTATTGCGTACGACTGGCAGCGAGCAAAGCGCGCCAATTTTTGCGCGCAATTATTTTGTAATTACGTAGGTCAAGAACTGGCGAAACTTTGAAAGCACATGAGAGCGCATCCCGACGAGAACTGCAAGCAGCTGCAGCTGTGCCGTGGAAATGCCAAGTCCGAATTCATTGCGAATGCGCAATACAGTTCCTGAAAGACCATCCCGAGGACGGCGAGCAGTAGGTACTGAGTATACTGTGCTTTTGTGATGGCTCATCACCAATGACGTCAACTAAACCAGAGGAAATCATCTTGAAAAAGTAGACCCCGTGGAGATCAAGAATCGAATCTGATGTGAAGCAGGAATCACATACTTGTCTGTTTCAGAAAAGAATGAACCTTTTGTTTTTTCACAAAAAACCTATGCATTATGATTGGTGGAAATTAACAATACTCGATAATCAGTAGTTTTAAAAAGCGTGCTGTAACGTGTTTTGTACTCATATTACTGTAGATTTGGATTTATCATACGACAAGCATTCTGAATATATACTGTCATCTGATAAAACTCAATTTTGTTCATTTTACGAAAAAAAACCAATGCACCTGTCAAATCCGATCACATAAATATGCTGTTATATACTCGATTATTGCTTATTATGGAATATAAAAAATACCGGTCCATAGCACGCACCGCGCTCTTTTGAATATGGTATGGATTGTGGTTGTTGTCTAAATAATAATGGAGATATGAAAGGTCAAGTCAAACCGTTCATTCTTTTATAAAACAGAGAAGTATACCACATAAAGACAAGATGAATCGTTGCAAAACGCAACTTTCTTTTTTCTAAAATATAACCCCCCCCCTCGAATATAACCACACGTCTGGGTGGGGTTATAGTGATAACCCAGTGGGGTTCTAATACAGGTTTTACAGTATATTAGGCGTGGGCACTGTAAACGAAACGATTGTGCTTCCCAAAGGACGTACGCGTAACCTTCAGGTAGCCGACGTGCTGTACGGACCAGTTGTCGAAAAACCTATTATTAATTTCGCAAATCAACAAGCCAAGCAAATTCCAAGTCGTGTTCGACGGACTAGGCATGAATGCACTGGACAAGCTCTCCCGGAAAATGGTTGCAACTACTAACTTTGTTGATGGACTCTACTGGTTGCGTGTACCTTCAAGTGTCGGCGATAAGTACTAACTAGTCCAAGTCTGGATTTACCCTACACGAGCGAATGGGTCACACACCTTTTCCTGTACTTCGTCATATTGTTGACAAAGGTCTAGTGAGAGATGCTGAATTTTTGGCTATCTTGCAAAAAATCAATTGTCATGGTTGTCAAGTTGGTAAAAGGGTCCACAATCCATTCAAGCTAAATATGGACAATCGTATTTTTGATCTTTTCGAACTACTTCACTTCAACATATGTGGTCCAATGGAAGTTGAGAGCATGGGCAGTAGCAAATATTTGCTCTTAATTATTGATGTATCAATTGGATTGATGAAAGGTTGTTGTCTGGTTACGAAATTGGATAGCGAAGCGGCACTGAAGAAATTCATTATTCAAGTCAAAAACTAGTTTGACACGTCACGATGGGGCAAAGGAATTTGCTACTTCATTCATTAAGAAATTTATTCGGATCGAGGGATCGAGCAACACGGTACCATACGCTCACCAAACAAATGGGAAGGCTGAACGCGCCATTCAAAGCATTGTGACGATTGGCCGTAGCATGCTTCACTATGCGCACTTAGACAAAATGTCGTGGGCCGAAGCTGCAATGACTGCGGGTCTACCTTCACGAAAGTCATCACTACAAACCCATTTGAAATGGTCAATACTAAGGGCCTATGTATATACTTTACGTTCACTTTTCCCACCTTCAGTTCACTTGAAAAACTTTCGTTGATCGCTTCAACTCGAAACCTCAACGAAAAATATATATATTTTAAAAATCTCTTGCTGAAATTTCACTTATTTTAATGAAAGTAAAAGGTAAAAAAATATGGGACACATTATTCCCACCGGAGTTTTTATTATCCCCACCGGAGTTTTTATTATTATTACCATCGTGAAGCCTTTAAAGAAGAATGTATCTACCATCTTCTCATCAGTAGGTAACGACGAATTCTGAAAGGGTGGGAAACGGAGCCGTTAAACAAAGACAGAAATTTGACGAGCATGTATCATATGAGAGTCAATCAATGCAGGGGGGGTCTAAAAAGCAGCCTTATGTTTTGCATCACCGCATAGAAGGATTCACAGAGGAGACACAAATATTAAATTGTGGTCCACACTATTTGTAATCTATATTATAAACTCCGGTGGGGATAATAAAAACTCCGGTGGGAATAATGTCTCCCTAAATATTTTCTTAAATTCAATTTATCATGCTTCTAAATTGGTCTAAGATTAAAAAAATAATTTTATTCAATGATCATAAAAATATATCGATATTTGTCATGTAACTCTTTTGCTTATCCGTCTAGTGTAAACATTTGAAGTGCCACAACAATCGCGTCCCCTGGACACCCCATTTTCATAGGAAAACTGCAGTGCGCACGCTTCGCTCAGTAATACCTAGCCACCATATATCATATACTGGTAAGTAGCTAATAACTGTTGAATGACGAAAGTTATGTGCACCTTAATCTTCATGCTGGATACATACATAGAAGCAAGCCTCTTCCAATTACCTATGGGTGTCTGGAATTCGCTCGAAGTTCACGCCAATAAGACTCTATCTGAGGTGTTGGAGGTTTTCCAGATGCCGAGGATGAAGCTGATGACGCCGTGACTTCCGACCACGCCTCTACAGACTCTAATGCCATGTCCCAGCTTGAGAGCTGCTTGGCCTTCATCAAGCAGCCCAGACAAAAGCAAAAGGGAAACTGCTGGACTGCTCCTTTGTCAGACACATCGACCGTAATTTTTTTCGTCACACTGCACTTGGTACACACGAATTGGTGACAGATCTGACAGGCAACGCCTGGTCCGGAAGGCGCCAGAAGAAATTTGCTGAAACTTTTGTCACACGCTTGGCATCGACTTGGCCGGTTTTTCCCTTCCATTTGAGATAGATTCTGCGCCTTTGAGTGTTTCAGAAGCCACCGCAGCTTCTTAATATAAGCATAGTCCACAACTAACGCACAACAGATTGCAGCATCTGCAGCAATGGAGACTCCAAGTCGTTTGGGCATGTCCCCCCGGGGGTCAAAAAAACCTCGACAAAAAATGTTGATTTTTCCTGGACCGCCTGGACAAGATAGGTAACAAAAGCTCATTAAGCCACGAATCATCCCTAAATGGGTTAATTCGGGGATTTCAGGCAAAGTGATAGAGTGCATTAAAAAGTACCCAATTCGCTCCCCTTTCGCGTCCCGTGTAAAGCCTGCGGACTCGACGATGAGAAAATCGCGTTGATGTACAATCCCCGTGAGGACGGCAGGGAGTTCCTTGGCAAACCATTTCACACTAAGAAAACGATACGGATCTTCCCGCGTAGGTCCTCTGAGTGTCGCTAAAAGGCGAACGTCATCCATTTTGTCGTTAATGTGGGAACTTCGTAATTTCCAGGCATCATCCGTCGGTGCAATTGTTCCAAAAACAGAGTCTTCAACTGTACCATCGACTGTTCCATGGAGCGCAATCATTGCCACCTCTGGAGGACGCATTCGTTCCATAACTCTATCATCCGCAATGCCAGATGAAATGGTCGAATACGTGTCGCGTTCCGCCCCCAGTTCCGAGTTACTGCCACTAATGCGATACCTGACTGTCGTCGGATCCATGGACCACGATGGACTTTGAATCGTTGGTAACTGAGACTTGACACCTCGTCGCTTTATGAACTTTGTCGCTTGACGATGGACCTGGATCCCTTCTTTGGAACATACGGGTTTCCAGCGCTTGGGATCCAATTGACCCCCCTCTGCAAGGTATTTTTCTCTTGCCGCGACAATTTCTCTAACCACTGAATCTGCTTCTTCCATTAACGCGTCTTGGAGACTCTTGGAGAGCTTGACAGTTGGAAAAGCATTTTTTGGCAAGGTGAATTTCATTTCTCGTCTTGTTGGCAATATGAAAAGTGGTAACTAGAGCGATTTGAGTGAGAGAGTGAGTGAGAGTACACGTAGAACCACTCACCCATTCAATATCTCACGTGTTTCTACGTCTCAGCATCGAGAACTGGGCCTAAATTCAAGTAGATTTGAAACACCAAATTACCGAGTGTTTAGGGCAGAGTGATTGGTTGGTATAGCAAATAGAGTACGTTCCACACCCTGAGAGACCGGTAGTTTTTCAAGATTGTCGACTTGTAATTGAACGACGCAGTGTATCGTGTTAACGGGGAGTTGGGCAAATGTACATTCACGAGATCGCACAGCGACAGTCTATGGTACACTGTGCCAACCAATATATAGAAGTAGAAAACAGGATAAAAGTTACTTCATCTTTCGTCTTACATCCTGTCGTCTTTAAAAGGTGGAAACCATCACCTTAAGCTCTCAAGCTTGAAGTTAGTTCAACGGACAATCCACGAGGAGCGTTGCTCATTAAGCGCCGCAGCTGATACTTACCTTGAAGCTCGCTTACTTGTGGGAAGAACTACTTGTGTTCCTTCACCACATACTCCTATGTTTTGTAGGAAGAACAAGTGTGCAAAATGTTCTGGATGCATGCCGTTTTGAATCATTTCTTCGCAGTTGTGACACTACCATGAACGGTTTATTTCCGCTTGACATTCAAGATCAGCACTTTAGCGTACTGAAAACTTTCTTGCCCCCAGTCTCTTAAAGCAGGTACCGGTAGTAGTTCTTCCGGTTCAATGAACGTCTTGCCGCAGAAAACATAAGACCGAAATTGAACGGGTCTCTTGAGGAAGGAACCTCGTGTAGCATCGCGTGTCAAAAGCGGGCACTCGATATACACTAATTGACTACAGATAAATCTTTGTGCAGCGACATCTGCCCCCTTCAAAGTGGCAAGCTCTTCCAAAGTAGCGAGTATCTTGCCTCGGATTCGATCCATGTACTTTAACGTTTTTGACTTTAGTAGCTAATCTTTCGCTGCAGCCGCATCTATCTCGTGCTTCTTGTAGGTTTCTTCTTCTGAATAACATAATGGGAAACAAGCTCGAGCTCCTTCCACACTGTTCACCGCCACTCCTTCCATGTCCAGCACTTGAAAGCGCGCGGGGGGGGGGGTTCCATCACGTAGTCTTTGAGGTCTGTCTCATACTTATTGACTGGCACAATGTACCTACTTACAAACCAATGTTATTTTATGACGTCGTAAGATCCCGTTTATGTGCAACTGCCTGCTCCTTAGCAACTCCCGCATTAACCACACTACAAGTATAAGGATGCTACGAACTATCCACTTGACGTTGTCGTTGATTATAAGAATAAGATTATATGCGTCTCAAAGTTGCTTTACAAGGCAACATAAAAAACTTTAACATAGTGTACATGTTTACCGGTTTTTTTAAAGTGATTACGAACTGATTTTCTGCTAATGGTTGAATACTCGCTCTATGGCTTGTCATCCTCTAAAGACGAAGACGACGATTTTCACTATCCGAATCGTCGTCTGGTCCAGAATTGTCCTCTATTCGTCACTGCTGTCTTCCGACTTTGACGAGGCTGATGAAGACTTGAGGTGAAATCGTTGCACTCTTTTTTGCTGCAGAAACAGTTGAAAATTGATGCTGCTTTGTGCGACTGCTTCAGGTCCACTGTACCTGATTTATTGTACAGGGTGTGCGGCCTATCTTTGTCCCAACTATATGGTTGCGGGGTCGCTGATGCG
>MIQA02023992.1:0-28742 GCA_001887855.2 Sclerospora graminicola
TTTCTCTTCCTGTTCTGCGACTCGGTCTTGGGGTCGATCTGCCGGATCCCTTTCGGGCCCAACGTCATACGTGTGATCCCAACCGAGGAGTCGGTGGATGCCGCTCCAGATTGTGATGACGATTGATAGATCGACTCGATATCCATAGGATACTCAACCAACTGCGATCGGTGCGAAGGATCCGCGATCGGCGACTGAACCACTGGGTTCGCCCCTAGTAACGAGGCAAGATGATCATACAGGGTGATCATAGATTCTCTAATCGTCTCTTGATCCAGATCGAATAGCATATTCGCGTCGAAGGCACCAGTAGTGAAGCCAACCTCGTCGATCTGCGCCAAGAGGTTCCTGATCAGATCAAGTTGACTGCCTGTGATCACCGGCCGGGTCGCTCGACCTTCCAGCTTCCCGATGATCTTAGGCTTAATGATCTTCATCACTGGATTGGTAACCAGGAACTTGTGAAACTCTCGAAGATAGAACAGTTGTTCCACATCTTGGACAGTGGTCTTCTCGGCTGGTTCGATCTTCTCTTCGTCTTCCTCGAAGATCTTCGGTTTAGGTTTCACATATTTTTTAGGTGGATCGCAATGATCCGCCCCCATGTTTTTCTGTCTTTTTCGATTTTCTTCTTATGCATAGGATCAAGGTTGACACCTCGATCCTTTCCTGGGTTATAGTCAACTTTACTATAACCCAGATCGGCCCCGATCGGGGCCATGTGGGGAGTTATTTCATCTTTAATCTCGACCTGGCACTCCACCAAACCAGGTCGATCATCGCTTCCTTTTGAAATGGACAGCATCGGAGGCGATACGCCTTCCTCCAATACACCCGAAAAAGTTTCCTCCACTTTGATTTTCACATCTTTTTCATCATCAAAGGAATCACGGTGATATCCTGAGTCACCAAGTGATCCGGGCACGCGCACCATTGTGGTGGAGCCGATTTCCAAATCCATGACCGAAGTCGTGGGTGGAATCCGGATACCCACTGGCCCGGACGACCAACTATCGGAGGGGGTACTCCGTCGATCCTGATCAGCATCGGAATCAGATGAATCACCGCTGTGGTGACTGATCTGATCCTCCCGGTCATCTGGCCGGTCTTTATGCTCGTCAGGATCTATGTTTAAATTCATCTCACCTTGTGTACCCGTTGATCGGGGCTGATTACACTCACTTAGGTGGACTCGGTGACGAAAACGATGATCTTGATCAGGTCGGAGGGTTGGACCTTCTCGAGACGGGGGGTGTCCTCGGGTGGAAATCTTCACCGGAGAACGGGTTGGGGTCGACACTTATTCAGTATCTAGGCACTGATCAGGAAAGTTCGTCTGATCAGGCCAGCCAATGAGAGAGAGAGATAACGAAACCAAGAAAACGCGATCAATCCACGATCTTCCACAGTAATCCACAAACGTTATCTCCACAAAACCTTTACCAATATTATTAACGTGCTCCAAACACGTGCGCGTTGAGGGTGAGGTTAGATCACCTAAAACAAACCCGTCGGGGGCCTTCCGGTAAGCCAAAATGCGTCTAAGCGCGTCTTACCGGGAAATAGATGAGCAAGAGGGGACTAATCAACCTGTGCTCCCAATGACCGCACACGTGGCGGAGCGACTCTTTGCTTTAGGGGGAAAATCTAAACCTGTTATTATATATGCAATGTCCTATACCTGTGTACCATACATCAACTCATGCCTGACCTTTACTTCGAACCTATTTACTTCGTCGCACGGTTGCGTAACACCCTCTTGCCCATCCTGGCTGCACCTTCAAGCTGACCTGTACCGACTCTGCCCTGATCACGACCCGACTCTTCAGAAGATCTTCAACCCATCCTGATCTTCAACAACCGACCTTGAAACCACTTGAGACCTGCTCTTCAGCACCCGTCCACTTCATATATAGTCCGACCAAACCGAAAACTTACTTGCCCTTGCATATCAACGCTGATCAGAGGCTGATCGGCCCTGATCACGATCGCCAGAGTGATCGACCAAGTGATCAGGTGGTGATCAGGCTGATCAGCCCTTGATCACCTCGGGAACGCTCTGGGTCATCATCATCACGACTCAATTCATCTTCTAAACCACACTTCCGATCTTTATACCCCGTCAGGACAACCATACAACACCGATCTCGGCTGATCAGGCCTGATCAGGCCTTGCAACGTCATCTTCGGACCAACCAAAGGTTCACATCACTCACACAACCTGTCAATCCACATGCCCGATCTTCATTCCTCATCTGATCTTCATTCTTCGGGCATGACAGGCCGATCAGGCCGTAACTTCGTATCATAGCCAGCTTCAACCACTATACCATTCAGAGATCGGCTGGTCACCTGCCCTTGGTACGTCACGTCAACGGTCACTATTTCTTATTACATCCACGGGAACTCCACTCAGTGACTGTGATAACGATCGTGATCGTGATCTCCATCATTCCGCCAGTGCCTGGGACTGGGCTTAACGACCATACTTGTCTGAGTTCTCCACGTCGTAAATATCCGTTGGCCACCACCTTTTCTTCTTAATCATGATCGACCTTTTCCCACCCATCAACCGTCATATGTTGATGGGTGTTCTATCGTCACCAATCAAACGGCCATGTGTGGTCCACTTCAGTCCCAATATTTTCTGATCGCTTCACCACACTTACACTGTAAAATTGCAGTGAGGAAGCGTGCAATTGAGTTGGACCAAATGTAAATTTGGTCCTCCTTAGTTTACCTTAGATAAACTTATAAGTAAAGACTAATTAATTTATTAATCAATCTCTTAAGTGTATATATATTAATATATACTCCCTCCGTCCCAAAGTTATTGTCCGATTCACATTTTTTTAGCGTCCCATTTTTATTGTCTTTTTTTTATTAGTTTATTTAAAGAGGAGCAATGCATGTTATGGAGTGACGACTGTGAGGACACATTGGCTATTGATTTTAGCTCTTATCAAGAGAGTCTATCAACAAACAACAATAGCGAATACATTACCATTTGCCAGCGATTCTCTACCGCGAGCCATACCCGATTGATTGTACGCGTGCTAACACCAAATACTTCCGAAGCGGCTTTGACAACACCAAACCGCAGCCTCCCATCGACAGAGCTTGTTAACAGCTATTCGTATACCGCCCGCCATTGCCCTTCAGTCAAATTCTTCTTAATAATAGGAATAATAGCACCATGAGGTACCTCATCTTCAACCACTTCGCATTTATCGAAAAATTGTCCTACAACAAAAGAATTTGTATCAATGCAAAGATGGTTACCACCATCACCAGCTCCTTGATCGGCAGAGGCAGGTGCGAAATCCATATACCTGCCGGTGCTCCGTCAAATTACTTCCAAATTTAGAGGTAGTTTTCGGACCACAACTTCGGTCGTGTCTCGAAGAAGGTAAGTTCTAAAGTGAATATATTATGAGTGGTTTAGAGTTAATAACTATAATAAAATCTAAACTAATCATTGTAACATGTAGTATAAAGCTGGTCTGAATGATATTTTTATCAGTAGATTACTTCTTAGATTCGATAATGATATCATAATCTGTTCTCAAAGGTGGATTATAACAACTTATAATCCAATATTCACATCAGACATTAAGTCTGAAATTGAACTGTGATATTTCTACTTAAATGTCACTTATGTAATGGCACCCCATTACATCACCCCCCACCCAAGCTGGTTGGCCAATAATATAAGGTAATATTGGCCAAACGAATGGTGGCACTTGTTGGTCATAACGATATTTTGTTATTAACCATCAACGACCAAAAGACAAAACAAATGGTCGGTAAACGCGGCGGCGCTCTTAAGGGCGCTGCCGATACTGCAAAAGCAGCACCACCTCTGCATCACGTGCAGAGGTGTCATCGAATGCCGACGCTACTAATGTAGCGTCGAAGAGAAAGACAAAGCCGAGAGACCCATTGTCTCTCGTAGTAGACGCTGCGGAAGCAGTGTCTAAGAGAGGGCGGGAAGATGTCGCAAATGCAACATCGTGCCTCCACCTGCCGCAAGGCAGGTGTGCCAGAAGAAGTTTAATGACCTCTTCGGAGAGTCATCTGACTCCGAGGAAGAGGGCGAGGACGATACCGTCCCTGCCAACAATTCTAGCGAGCTTAAGCCCGCTAAATTTGCTTCGCCGTTAAGTGATGGCGAAGTAGAGTCTGACGCCGTCGATTACGACAGCGACAACTCCGTAAAACGGTGGTATGAGGAGCGTAGAGCTCCTCCTGGTCCTCGTCATTCGCCTGGTCGTAGCGAAGACGACTTTGAGGTGGTAGGTGGTGCTCCATCTTCCAAGAAACAACGCGCAGAAGCGGCTTACGCTGCTTCTGAATCACCATGTTGTACGGAACGCTATGTTCCGTACAAAGTGGGGTTTTGGACCCCAGCATGGACACTTGCGCCCGGAAGTGGTGGGCACACCAAGCGCGATTGTCAATATCCGTTATTTGACATCAACGCGCTGATGATTGCGAAGACCTTCGCAATCATCATTTTGATCGCAGTACCGACGATAGACGTCGGTACTTCATCAACCTTTTCTATCAGGCTCGTTATTATATGAACCGGAAAGGGTCGCGCAAGAATAAGGACGATAAGGACGCCCTTACTCAAAGTTGGAATGCCTTTGTTGAAAATTACAACAAAGGTCCCGACGAATACGTGAGCAAAATTCACGTAAACCGCGAGCGCTTCTTAAAGCACTCACGCTCAGGTAAAATGGAGTTTATCTGTTTTACTTGCATTAGAGAAGGACTCTCTTGCGGAGTTCCTTCTAACATGAAGTGCCCTTGTTGTCCCAAAGGAGCTCCTCGTCTTACTGAAAAGGAGCTAAGAGGGTACCGAGGTTACTCAGTACCCGCTAGTGTTAAGAGCCTCATTGATGCTCTTAATGCATCGGCACCTAGTATCGATGCTCTGCAGCCATTACACCTAGTGTTGATGTACCACCAGCATCAACATCTAGTGTTGATGCTTCTTTTGGGTTTGAGAAGAAGTTTCCTTCTCAAACTCCTGCAGGAGGTTAGGAGCATCCGCCCTTAGCGCCTCAATCGGTTCCCAAGAGTCAAACTCTTGGGAATATCCCAACCAGCGTACCAGGTACTCGGTACGCTGCCCCTTCTTATAGGGAACCGAGCTCTTCGATAGCAAGCGCTCGAGAATGTAGCGCTTGTTCCCCTGATTATCAATCAGGGGCGGTGGGGGCTGGTAATTCCCTCGGCGTTGTTGTTGCGGAGCATGGTTACCCGCTCCGCAAGCTCGAGAGGAACTGTAACGCCTTGAGCGCCGACATGTCTCACTCGATGAAGACATATCGTTGTCACCGAGACGAGATTTGCGACATTCTGAACGCGCATCTTCTGATGCAGCAGAAAAATGATCTTCTGCTGGTCGAGATTGATCGACTAAAGTCAGGGATGAAAACTCTCCAGACTTCTCACAATCGGTTGGAGACCGATTACAAGTCTCTCTTGGGAGACTTGAAGAAGCACAGCATTCGCCGTGGCGATGCGTCTCGTCCGAAGACGTAGACGATCGATACGGCTTGAGCCTCCCAACGTAAAACGTTGGGTGAAGGCGCTGGCCGCGGGAATGTCTAAAGTATAGGCATTCCCCTTAACACTTTGGACCTTAAAGGGTCCAATGAAGTTAGGCAGCAACTTTTGTGTAGGGAAGTTGCTGATTGCATGTGTAGGCAAATTCGTTGTAGATAACATAACTAATTCACCTTTTTGAAAGGAATTTGTCTTTTTCCTTCCGTTTTTATCTGCATTTTGCTTCTGCTTGTCAAAAGCGGAAGCAAGAGCATCTTTTACATAGCGTATTACAGCTTGGCGCTGTAATACGAATTCATCTACTGCTTTATTAGCAGTAGATGGGTTGTTTTCATTGTGCTGCAGACACATATTCCGCATAAGCAGCTTCCGTTTCTGAAGCTGCTTGAGTTTCTTCTGTGGTAACAGTAGAAGACTCATCAGTTTCTTCGCAAGTTGCAACTGCAACTTGCGCATCGACTCGCTCCAAATTTGAGCGGGTCCCTCCCCCACTTAGATTTGGCGTACCGCCAGATAAAACCGGGGTTCGTGGAAGCCGTAAGGCATTCACGTAGAACGATGTCTGCTTAGTGGAAGCATGCACCGAGTTATTTATTGCAAACTCAGTGAGTGGCAAATAGTCACTCCACTGCTCGAAGGCATGCGCGTATGAACGCAACATGTCTCCGAGAACGCGGTTAGCGCGTTCAGTTTGCCCATCCGTTTCCGGATGGTCCGCAGTTGCCATTTTCAACCGCGTACCCAATAGTGAGAACATTTCTTGCCAGAAACGTCCTGTGAATCTCGGATCACGATCCGAGACTATGTTTTCCGGCATTCCGTGTAAGCGGAATACCGTGTCAACGAATATCCGCGCCGTTTGGGCAGCTGTGACATTCGCTGACACTGCACCAAGATGAACCATCTTGCTGAAGCGGTCGACAAAGACCACTATACCTTTCTTCCGACTGTGATCAGCCGGAAGGCCAAAGATAAAGTCCATGAAAATGGACTTCCAACACTCTGTCGGAACCAGCAGAGCTTGGAAGGGAGCCTACGCAGAGTGCGCAGGCTTGACGCGCTGGCATATCTCTCAAGCGCGTATGTACTTGCGTACTCATTTATACTGGTTACGCCAGTAGAAATCGCGTGCGAGAGAAGCATACTTATTTTCTCGACCTTGATGCCCCGAAATCGGAGCATCATGGCACTCAAACAAAATTCAATGTTTGAGATCATCGACGTTTGGAACGACGATGCGACTAACATCATCTTGGTCTGTGCTATAAAGCAACATACCATCGTGCAATCGATAACGATGCACGCAAACGTGAAAGAACTCTGGAAGTTCCTCGCGCTTCCGATCAGATTGATTACTAAGGTAATCAATCAGCAGACGAGTTTCCTCGTCTGTTTCGTACGCTTGACGTACCTGTTGTACGAGTGACGACGACAGAGCAGTGCTACGTATTGCGTTTGCACTGGTTACCTCCGTTACAGACGGTTTCGTCTCGTAATCGGGGCGTCGTGATAGCGCATCCGCTAACACGTTCAACTTTCCCGGTTTGTATTCAACCCGTGAAGTTGTATTCGGCAAAGAATGACAGCCAACGTGCCATTCCTTGAGAAATGTGTGGTGAATTCACGGCCGTGCGTAACGACGCATGGTCCGTGTAAACCACAAACGGTCTATCTCCTAAGAGATAGATCCGAAACTTTGCCAGTGCATATCTCATGG
This sequence comes from Sclerospora graminicola, assembly GCA_001887855.2. Lineage (NCBI taxonomy): Eukaryota > Oomycota > Peronosporomycetes > Peronosporales > Peronosporaceae > Sclerospora > Sclerospora graminicola. Next base: position 7,295 of record MIQA02023992.1, read on the forward strand.
CAAGGAGTTCCTTGTCATGCACTGGATAAATGCGCTCGGCTGGGCGCAACTGACGGGATTGGTAAAATATTACGCGATCACTATCATCGTGATCGCGCTGCATCAAAGGACAGTCGGTGGCGAAATCGCCCGCGTCGCAAACGACGTCAAACGGTCGCTCGTTATCGGCTATTGCCAAGACGGGAGCTTCAGTCAAACTACGCTTGACTGCATCAAATGCATCTTGGCACTGGGTATCCCTGTGCCATTCGACATCTTTCTTAAGTAATTGAGAAAGAGGTTGAATTAAACCGGCATAATTGCACGAATATTTGTGCAAGTATGTCGCCAACCCAAGGAACTGTCGAAGTTCCTTGACGTTGTTTTGGCGTAGGCCATTCAACGATCACCCTGATCTTTTCCGGATCAGGGCACACCCCGTTCTTGCACACAAAAGCAGCCAAAAACGGGTATCTCAGGTGCACCAAAGGTGCACTTCTTCAAGTTTGCATAGAGCTTGTGCTTACGCATAAGCTCTAACACCTGAAGTAGATGTTCTTTATGAACATCTACACCAGTCTTACCATATTCAGCTTTACTATGGATGAACACGTCGTCGACGTAGCTCGGTGTGAATTCTCGCACCGGGCGCTATAGATGCGTGACACATCTATTGAAGGTAGCAGGGGCATTTTGAAGCCCCTGCGGTATCACAAGCCACTCCCAAAGCATACCGCTTGGGGTGCTTACAGCCATGAGAAGGATATCTTTCTCACGCATAAGGATATGATAGAAACCATCCCACAAAATCGAGAGCACTGAAAACGGTGCTCCCGCGCATGCCATCAATGATGACATCCTTCCGCGGTATCGCCGTCTGCGCCGGTACCGTGGCTGCGTTCAGCTTATTAAAAGCATGAACGATTCTCTACCCACCAGTAGATTTCTTCACACAAAAGATGGGACTGGAGTGCGGTGAGGTAGAGTACCGCACATGTCCCGCCTTACGACGAGTTCCAAAGAACTCGTCGATCGCTTTGACCTGAGCACGCGGCAATGGCCACTGCCCCGTGACACAGTACTTCGTGCCTAGTTCCCTTATCTTTAGGGAGCTCACAAGGTACTTCTTCTGGGAATACGTCAGCGTATTCCCAAAGTTCCTCGTAGTATGGATAAGTCGCCTTAAGCGACTCCCAGCTCTGCGCTTCAAAGCGCTGAGCTTTGGTTTGCTCATTGGAAACGAGTTCGTTCTCAATGTCTTCTAATTGCAAAGTGGATATTCGTTCACAATTATCCACAACCTCATTAGATGCGACAATGACGCAGATCTGTTCGATCTGATCATTGCGCAAGTTCTTTACGAACTTCTTCCAGCTCAAGGCTGGAAGGGCCATCACCTCTGAACTAAAGTTCGGAGGGTTGTCAAGTGTGAGAGACTGGGTAGCTAATCCAGTCTCTGTCTGCGTCAAGACGTTGATCGTCTCGACGGACACAGCTGCGAGATCAGACGCACTCGTCTGATCTGTTGCACGGTGATCATCACTCGTGCACAAGGCCTTCTCCTCATGGTGACCACTGTCTACCATGGTGTTCATGCACTCACGACTGCTCTCAGACGTGAGTTCTATATTTTCGACACGGAAGTCATTTGCTTCCGTGACGGTTTCATTCTTTTCACGGTGGGTGTTTCCCACCGTGTGCATGTTCTCTCTACCACGACCGTCATCGGTCGTAGTAGTAACTTCAACACGGGAGTGCTTTGCACCCGTGTTGCACACATTACTGACACGCAACGACTCGTTCGTTGCGTGTGTAAGTCCCTCTGGTCTTTGGTCAGCGGGTGTGCCATCCGCTGACCTAGTCGGATCAGATCTGGTGGTGCCATCGCTACCCACCAGACTGTCTGACGCTGCGGTTATATCATTAGATACGGCCGGGATACTCACAGGGTGATCAGATCCTGTAGGACCGCCGCAGTCGATCGACTGGTTAACCCAGTCGATCGTTGGTTGATGCTTGGACATCCAAGGGATGCCCAAGATCACATCGAACTTGTCGTCAAGGTCGAGGACTATGTATTCGTCCTCTAACAACAGTTCGTCCAACTCGAAGCGTGTGCGAATCACACGCTTTGGTATAGTCACGGTTGCACCTGTTGCTAACCGGACTGACAACATGCTTTGTGGCTCCACGAAGTTCAATGACGTTAGAACCTCAGTTCTAACGAAATTGTTTGACGGTCTTGTGTCAAACAGAGCACGTATGGGGACATCGTTTCCATGCGGCTTAACCTCCAGGGTGATGAGAGGTTTCTCTTCACCCTGCACATGTTGACAGGACATAGTCCCATCTGGGGCTATTAACCTCACATGTCCGATGTCGGCATGTGAGATAAACCCGCCCAGTAGGGCGCCCCCTCCTACTGGTTGTCGGAGTTTTTTTCATCAACAGAGGGTTTCCCCTGTTGATGGCGCTTACCAGCGGACTGTCCAGTCCGCTGACTGCGTGGCGCCGGTCGCGGTGCCATACATTCAGGGGCGTAATGGCCCACCTTCGCGCATCGATTGCAGCGAATAAACTTCTTGTTCTTCGGTTGCCTCGGAGTCGAGGCAACTGCAACCGATAGGCCCATAGGTTCTGGACCTCCTCCGCCCGCGCCCTGGAGCGGGTTTTGGTGTCGCGGGACGAAGTGTGAACTTCGTCTCGATGGGAAATTGTTATTATTAACATGCTGCACTGGCGGCATGTTAAAGTCGAGAGGCGCTTGCGCTTTTCGACTAACCCCAGCATGCGCTGCTGCTGAACGCATGCTGAATTCCTCCCGGATACTTTGGTCAATAGCATCCCTCAGAGGCTTTGGGCATCAAGGTCGAGAGAAGACGTATGCTTCTCTCGCACGCGATTTCTACTGGCGTAACCAGTATAAATGAGTACGCAAGTACATACGCGCTGGCGAGATACGCCAGCGCGTCAAGCCTGCGCACTCTGCGCAGGCTGCCCTCCAATCTCTGCCGGTTCCGACAGAGTGTTGGAAGTCCATTTCCATGGACTTTATCTTTGGTCTTCCGGCTGATCACAACCGGAAAACAGGAATAGTGGTCTTTGTCGATCGCTTCAGCAAGATGGTTCATCTTGCTGCAGTGTCAGCGAATGTCACCGCTGCCCAAACGGCGCAGATATTCGTTGACACGGTATTCCGCTTACACGGAATGCCGGAAAACATAGTCTCGGATCGTGATCCGAGATTCACAGGACGTTTCTGGCAAGAAATGTTCTCACTATTGGGTACGCGGTTGAAAATGGCAACTGCGGACCATCCGGAAACGGATGGGCAAACTGAACGCGCTAACCGCGTTCTCGGAGACATGTTGCGTTCATACGCGCATGCCTTCGAGCAGTGGAGTGACTATTTGCCACTCACTGAGTTTGCAATAAATAACTCGGTGCATGCTTCTACTAAGCATACACCGTTCTACGTGAATGCCTTACGGCATCCACGAACCCCGGCTTTACTTGGCGGTACGCCAAATCTAAGTGGGGGAGGGACCCGCTCAAATTTCGAGCGAGTCGATGCGCAAGTTGCAGTTGCAACTTGCGAAGAAACTGATGAGTCTTCTACTGTTACCACAGAAGAAACTCAAGCAGCTTCAGAAACTGAAGCTGCTTATGCGGAATATGTGTCGGCAGCAATGGCTGCAGACAATGAAAACAACCCATCTACTGCTAATAAAGCAGTAGATGAATTCGTATTACAGCGCCAAGCTGTAATACGCTATGTAAAAGATGCACTTGCTTCCGCTTTTGACAAGCAGAAGCAAAATGCAGATAAAAATGGAAGGAAAAACACAAATTCCTTTCAAAAAGGTGAATTAGTTATGTTATCTACAACTAATCTGCCTACACATGCAATTAGCAACTTCCCTACACGGAAATTGCTCCCTAAGTTCATTGGGCCCTTTAAGGTCCAAGGTGTTAAGGGGAATGCCTACACTTTAGACATTCCCGCGGCCATGCGCCTCCACCCAACGTTTTACGTTGGGAGGCTCAAACCGTACCGATCGTCTACGTCTTTGGACGAGACGCATCGCCACGGCGAATGCCGTGCTTCTTCAAGTCTCCCAAGAGAGACTTGTAATCGGTCTCCAACCGATTGTGAGAAGTCTGGAGAGTTTCCATCTCCGACTTTAGTCGATCAATCACGACCAGCAGAAGATCATTCTTCTGCTGCATCACGAGATGCGCGCTCAGAATGTCGCGAATCTCGTCTCGATGACAACGATATGTCTTCATCGAGTGAGACATGTCGGCGCTCAAGGCGTTACATTGCCTCTCGAACTTGCGGAGCTGGTAACCATGCTCCGCAACAACAGCGCCGAGGTAATTACCAGCCCCCGCCGCCCCTGATTGATAATCAGGTGAACAAGCGTTATATTCTCGAGCCCTTGCTATCGAAGCGCTCGGTTCCCTATAAGAAGGGGCAGCGTACCGAGTATCTGGTACGCTGGTTGGGATATTCGCAAGAGTTTGACTCTTGGGAACCGATTGAGGTGCTAAGGGCGGATGCCCCTGACCTCCTGCAGGAATTTGAGAAGGAAACTTCTCCTCAAACTCAAAAGAAGCGTCAACACTTGGTGTTGATAGCTGCAAAGCTTCGGTACTAGGTGCCGATGATTTAAGAGCATCAATGAGGCTCTTGACACTAGCGGGTACTGAGAAACCTCGGTACCCTTTTAGCTCCTTATCAGTAAGATGAGGATCTCCCGTGGGACAGCAAGGGCACTTCATCGTAGAAGGAACTCCGCAAGAGAGTCCTTCTCTAATGCAAGTAAAATGGATAAACTCCATTTTACCTAAGCGTGAGTGCTTTAAGAAGCGCTCGCGGCTTACGTGATTTTGCTCACGTAATCGTCGGGACCTTTGTTGTAATTTTCAACAAATACATTCCAACTTTGGGTAAGGGCGTCTTTATCGTCCCTAGTCTTTCGCGACCCTTTCCGGTTCGTGTAATAACGAGCCTGAAAGAAAAGGTCGATGAAGTACCGACGTCTATCGTCAGTACTACGATCAAAATGATGATTGCAAACGTCTTCGCAATCATCAAGCGCATTAATGTCAAATAATGGATATTGACATTCGCGCTTGGTGTGCCCGCCACTTCCGGGCGCAAACGTCCATGCTGGGGTCCAAAACCCCACTTTGTACGGAACATGGCGTACCGTACAACATGGTGATTCAGAAGCAGCGTAGGCAGCTTCAGCGCATTGTTTCTTGGTAGGTAGAGCACCACCTGCCACCTCAAAGTCGTCTTCGCTACGACCTGGCGAATGACGAGGACCAGGAGGAGCTCTACGCTCCTCATACCACCGATTCATGGAGTTGTCGCTGTCGTAATCGACGGCGCCAGACTCTACTTCGCCATCACTTAACGGCGAAGCAATTCTAGCGGGCTTAAGCTCGCTAGAATTTTTGGCAGGGACAGTATCGTCATCGCCCTCTTCCTCGGAGTCAGATGACTCTCCGAAGAGGTCATTGAACTTCTTCTTGGCCACCCGCCTTGTGGCAGGTGGAGGCATGGAAGGTGTTGCATTCGCGACATCTTCCTGCCCTCTCCTAGACACTGCTTCCGCAGCGTCTACTACGAGAGACAATGGGTCTCTCGTCTTTGCCTTTCTCTTCGACGCTACATTCGTAGCGTCGGCATTCGATGACACCTCTGCACGTGATGCAGAGGTGGTGGATGCTTTTGCAGTATCGGCAGCGCCCTTTTGAGCGCCGCTGCGTTTGCCGACCATTTGTTTTCTTATGGTAAAAAATGAGTTATAACAGAATATCGTTATGACCAACAAGTGTTACATTCGATTGGCCAATATTACATTATATTATTGGCCAACCAGCTTGAGTGGGGGGTGATGTAATAGGGTGCCATTACATAAGTGATATTTGAGTAGAAATATCACAGTTCAATTTCAGACGTAATACCCGAAAAGCCAATATTGGATTATAAGTTGTTTCAATCCATCCTGAGAACAGATTCTGATATTATTATCGAATCTAACAAGTAATCTAATGATAAAGATATAATTAAATCAGTTTTATACTACATGTTTCTATGATTAGTCTAGGTCTAATTATACTAGTTAGCTCTTAACCATTCATAAATATATTCACTCTTAAATTTACCTTCTAGTACTTAAGTAGCGTTAGGTATATATATTAATATATATATAAGTGATAGATTAATTAATACACTAATTAGTCCCTATCAAAGTTTATCTAAGGTAAACTAAGGAAGACCAAATTTACATTTCGTCCTACACAAATTGCACGCTTCCTCACTGCAATCTTACAGTTTAAGCCGCGTAACAGTAGCCCTGTTACACCGAGACACAAGCATAATTTAGCACACATCCAGGATCCGCAATAAAGCCAAAACTTCTTTATCCACTAGCACGTAGTTAACTTCATTACCCTTCAAGGTCCGGCTGGTGAATGTCACAGGACAGTACACTCCGTCATGATCTTAAACAAGGGCAGCTGAGATGGCCGATTTGTTAGCGTAGACGATGACCACAGGAATCTTATTAACATCAAAATGCTTCAGGACCGGTGTAGTCGCCATCTTCGCTTTCAACATGCCAAAGGCTACCATCGCTCGGGTCTATGATCGTCCGGGCCGGCCGCACTGGAATTTGGCGGCCGGTTGCCTATCGGGGCAGACAAGGGCGCCATCTCATTGGTCGAAATAGTTGACCCGGGCGGCATTCCACTGGCCGAAATTGCTGGCTCGGCTCGCGCTTCCACTTGCCTATCCTGCTCTCTCAGCTTGTGGTAATCCACCATCGTAATTCATACAAAACTGCCGCATAGACCGAGAAATCCTCAATGAACCGACTGTAGTCATTCAGGCCGCCCAAAAAGGATTGCATAGCCTTTAGAGACCGCGGGAAAGGGAGATTACTCAAGGACTCCAAATCCATCGGATTAGCTTCCAATCCGGCGATCGAAACCTGATGACCCAAATAGGTCACCTTAGTCTTTCCCCAGAAACGCTTAACCACACTAATCGAAAGATTCCACTTTTCACACTTTGTTGCTGCCGCCGTTTGGCAGCGCAATATTGCATTGCGCACCTGAGGGTCGACATACATTTTTTTGAAGGGAAACCGTTTCTAAAGCATCCTCCGAGGTTTTACCACGGAGGAGAGTGATGATTTCCTTTGGTCCGAATAATCTCGATCACTGTGGTCACAGCACTCTGAGACCAGTTAGGGAAGTTTCCCCTAACTAAATCTTGCGCGAGCTGACGCTCACGCTCACATTCACTGGCTATTGCCATGACAGCCAGCGGTTTTTAAACCTTCGTTCCGCTAGTTAACTAGCGGTACGTGTCAACAGTGGTCGTTTAGGCGGACCGCGAAGTGCTACCAGCTGTAACAGGGCTACTGTTACGCGGCTTACACTGTAAAATTGCTCTGAAGAAGCGTGCAATTAGTGTAGGACCAAATGTAAATTTGGTCCTCCTTGGTTTACCTTTGATAAACTTTAATAAGATTAATTAATTTTATTAATTAATCGATCACTTAAGTATATATATATTAATATATATACCTAAGCTACTTGAGTGATAGAAGGTAAGTTTAAGAGTGAATATATTATGAGTGGTTTAGAGTTAATAACTATAATTAAATCTAAACTAATCATACAAACATGTAGTATAAAGCTGGTCTGAATGATATTTCTATCATTAGATTACTTGTTAGATTCGATAATGATATCAGAATCTGTTCTCAAGGTGGATTATAACAACTTATAATCCAATATTCACATTTCAGACATTAAGTCTGAAATTGAACTGTGATATTTCTACTTAAATATCACTTATGTAATGACACCCCATTACATCACCCCCCACTCAAGCTGGTTGGCCAATAATATAGTGTAATATTGGCCAATCGAATGGTGGCACTTGTTGGTCATAACGATATTCTGTTATAACTCATTTCTGACCATAAGAACAAATGGTCAACAAACGCAGCGGCGCTCTTAAGGGCGCGGCCGATACTGCCAAAGCAGGCACCACCTCTGCATCACGTGCAGAGGTGTCATCGAATGCCGACGCTACGAATGTAGCGTCGAAGAGAAAGACAAAGCCGAGAGACCCATTGTCTCTCGTAGTAGACGCTGCGGAAGCAGTGTCTAAGAGAGGGCGGGAAGATGTCGCGAATGCAACATCTTCCATGCCTCCACCTGCCGTAAGGCGGGTGGCTAAGAAGCCCAATTCGCTCTTCGGAGAGTCATCTGACTCCGAGGAAGAGGGCGAGGACGACACCGTCCCTGCCAACGATTCTAGCGAGCTTAAGCCCGCTAGAATTGCTTCGCCGTTAAGTGATGGCGAAGTAGAGTCTGACGCCGTCGATTACGACAGCGACAACTCCGTTAAACGGTGGTATGAGGAGCGTAGAGCTCCTCCTGGTCCTCGTCATTCGCCAGGTCGTAGCGAAGACGACTTTGAGGTGGCAGGTGGTGCTCCACCTGCCAAGAAACAACGCGCAGAAGCGACTTACGCTGCTTCTGAATCACCATGTTGTACGGAACGCCATGTTCCGTACAAAGTGGGGTTTTGGACCCCAGCATGGACGCTTGCGCCCGGAAGTGGCGGGCACACCAAGCGCGATTGTCAATATCCAATATTTGACATCAACGCCCTTGATGATTGCGAAGACCTTCGCAATCATCATTTTGATCGCAGTACCGACGATAGACGTCGGTACTTCATCGACCTTTTCTTTCAGGCTCGTTATTACACGAACCGGAAAGGGTCGCGAAAGAATAGGGACGATAAAGACGCCCTTACCCAAAGTTGGAATGTCTTTGTTGAAAATTACAACAAAGGTCCCGACAATTACGTGAGCAAAATTCACGTAAACCGCGAGCGCTTCTTAAAGCACTCACGCTTAGGTAAAATGGAGTTTATCCATTTTACTTGCATTAGAGAAGGACTCTCTTGCGGAGTTCCTTCTACGATGAAGTGCCCTTGCTGTCCCACGGGAGATCCTCGTCTTACTGATAAGGAGCTTAGAGGGTACCGAGGTTTCTCAGTACCCGCTAGTGTTAAGAGCCTCATCGATGCTCTTAAAGCATCGGTACCTAGTACCGAAGCTTTGCAGCCACCAACACCTAGTGTTGACGCTTCTTTTGAGTTTGAGGAGAAGTTTCCTTCTCAAACTCCTGCAGGAGGTCAGGGGCATCCGCCCTTAGCACCTCAATCGGTTCCCAAGAGTCAAACTCTTGGGAATACCTACCAGATACTCGGTACGCTGCCCCTTCTTATAGGGAACCGAGCGCTTCGATAGCAAGCGCTCGAGAATATAACGCTTGTTCACCTGATTATCAATCAGGGGCGGCGGGGGCTGGTAATTCCCTCGGCGCTGTTGTTGCGGAGCATGGTTACCAGCTCCGCAAGTTCGAGAGGCAATGTAACGCCTTGAGCGCCGACATGTCTCACTCGATGAAGACATATCGTTGTCATCGAGACGAGATTCGCGACATTCTGAGCGCGCATCTCGTGATGCAGCAGAAGAATGATCTTCTGCTGGTCGAGATTGATCGACTAAAGTCGGAGATTGATCGACTAAAGTCGAGATGGAAACGTTCCAGACTTCTCACAATCGGTTGGAGACCGATTTCAAGTCTCTCTTGGGAGACTTGAAGAAGCACGGCATTCGCCGTGGCGATGCGTCTCGTCCGAAGACGTAGACGATCGGTATGGTTTGAGCCTCCCAACGTAAAACGTTGGATGGAGGCGCATGGCCGCGGGAATGTCTAAAGTGTAGGCATTCCCCTTAACACCTTGGACCTTAAAGGGCCCAATGAACTTAGGGAGCAACTTCCGTGTAGGGAAGTTGCTGATTGCATGTGTAGGCAAATTAGTTGTAGATAACATAACTAATTCACCTTTTTGAAAGGAATTTGTATTTTTCCTTCCGTTTTTATCTGCATTTTGCTTCTGCTTGTCAAAAGCGGAAGCAAGTGCATCTTTTACATAGCGTATTACAGCTTGGCGCTGTAATACGAATTCATCTACTGCTTTATTAGCAGTAGATGGGTTGTTTTCATTGTCTGCAGCCATTGCTGCAGACACATATTCCGCATAAGCAGCTTCAGTTTCTGAAGCTGCTTGAGTTTCTTCTGTGGTAACAGTAGAAGACTCATCAGTTTCTTCGCAAGTTGCAACTGCAACTTGCGCATCGACTCGCTCAAAATTTGAGCGGGTCCCTCCCCCACTTAGATTTGGCGTACCGCCAAGTAAAGCCGGGGTTCGTGGATGCCTTAAGGCATTCACGTAGAACGGTGTATGCTTAGTGGAAGCATGCACCGAGTTATTTATTGCAAACTCAGTGAGTGGCAAATAGTCACTCCACTGCTCGAAGGCATGCGCGTATGAACGCAACATGTCTCCGAGAACGCGGTTAGCGCGTTCAGTTTGCCCATCCGTTTCCGGATGGTCCGCAGTTGCCACTTTCAACCGCGTACCCAATAGTGAGAACATTTCTTGCCAGAAACGTCCTGTGAATCTCGGATCACGATCCGAGACTATGTTTTCCGGCATTCCGTGTAAGCGGAATACCGTGTCAACGAATATCTGCGCCGTTTGGGCAGCGGTGACATTCGCTGACACTGCAGCAAGATGAACCATCTTGCTGAAGCGATCGACAAAGACCACTATTCCTGTTTTCCGGCTGTGATCAGCCGGAAGACCAAAGATAAAGTCCATGGAAATGGACTTCCAACACTCTGTCGGAACCGGCAGAGATTGGAGGGGAGCCTGCGCAGAGTGCGCAGGCTTGACGCGCTGGCAAATCTCGCAAGCGCGTACGTACTTGCGTACCCATTTATACTGGTTACGCCAGTAGAAATCGCGTGCGAGAGAAGCATACGTCTTCTCTCGACCTTGATGCCCCGAAATCGGTGCATCATGGTACTCAAACAAAATGTGATGTTTGAGGCCATCGTCGTTTGTAACGACGATGCGACTAACATCATCTTGGTCTGTGCGATAAAGCAACACACCATCGTGCAATCGATAACGATGCACGCAAGCGCGAAGGAACTCTGGAAGTTCCTTGCGCTTCCGATCAGATTGATCGCTTAGGTAATCAATCAGCAGACGAGTTTCCTCGTCTGTTTCGTACGCTTGACGTACCTGTCGTACAAGTGACGACGACAGAGCTGTGCAACGTATTGCGTTTGCACTGGTTGCCTCGTACGCTTGACGTACCTGTCGTACAAGTGACGACGACAGAGCAGTTCAACGTATTGCGTTTGCACTGGTTGCCTCGGTTACAGACGGTTTCGTCTCGTAATCGGGGCGTCGGGATAGCGCATCCGCTATCACGTTCAACTTTCCCGGTTTGTATTCAACCGTGAAGTTGTATTCAGCAAAGAATGATAGCCATCGTGCCATTCTTTGGGAGATGTGTGGTGAATTCACGGCCGTCCGTAACGACGCATGGTCCGTGTAAACCGCAAACGGTCTATCTCCTAAGAGATAGATCCGAAACTTTGCCAGTGCATATTTCATGGCAAGGAGTTCCTTGTCATGCACTGGATAGTTGCGCTCGGCTGGGCGCAACTGACGCGATTGATAATAAATCACGCGATCACGATCATCGCGATCGCGCTGCATCAAGGCGCAGCCGATGGCGAAATCGCTCGCGTCGCAAACGACGTGAAACGGTCGCTCGTTATCGGCGATTGCCAAGACGGGAGCTTCAGTCAAGCTACGCTTGACTGCATCAAATGCATCTTGGCACTGGGTATCCCAGTGCCATTCGACATCTTTCTTAAGTAATTGAGAAAGAGGTCGGATTAAACCGGCATAATTGCACGAATATTTGTGCAAGTATGTCGCCAACCCAAGGAACTTTCGAAGTTCCTTGACGTTGTTTGGCGTAGGCCATTCAACGATCACCCTGATCATTTCTGGATCAGGGCGCACTCCGTTCTTGCCTACAAAGCAGCCAAGAACGGGTATCTCAGGTGCACCAAAGGTGCACTTCTTCAAGTTTGCATAGAGCTTGTGCTTGCGCATAAGCTCTAACACCTGACGTAGATGTTCTTTATGAACGTCTACATCAGTCTTGCCATGTTCAGCCTTGCTATGGATGAACACGTCGTCAAAATAGCTCGGTGCGAATTCTCGCACCGGGCGCAATAGATGTGTAACGCATCTGTTGAAGGTGGCAGGGGCATTTCGAAGCCCCTGCGGCATCACAAGCCACTCCCAAAGCATACCGCTTGGAGTGCTTACAGCCGTGAGAGGGATATCCTTCTCACGCATAAGAATTTGGTAGAAACCATCCCTCAAGTCGAGAGCACTGAAAACGGTGCTGCAGCTCATGCCATCGATGACGACATCCTTTCTCGGTATCGGCGTCTGCGCCCGTACCGCCTTATTGAAAGCATGAACGGTCCTCCACCCACCGGTGGATTTCTTTACGCAAAAGGTGGGACTGGAGTGCGGTGAGGTAGACTCCCCCACATGTCCCGCCTTGCGACGAGTTTCAAAGAACTCGTCGATTTCTTTAAGTTGGTCACGCGGCAATGGCCATTGCCGCGTTACACAGTACTTCTTGCCAGGCACGAGATCAATCTCGTGCCTAGTTCTCTTATCTTTAGGGAGCTCACAAGGTACTTCTTCTGGGAATACGTCAGCATATTCCTAAAGCACCTCGTAGTATGGGGAAGTCGCCTTAAGCGACTCCCAGCTCTGCGCTTCAAAGCGCTGAACTTTGGTTTGCTCATTGGGAACCATGGTATACAGTGGTCACCATGTTGATGATGCCTTGTACACGAGTGATAATAATCGTTCTTTTCATTGGGAACGAGTTCTTTTCCAATGCCTTCTAATTGCAAAGTGGTTATTTGTTCACGAATATCCACAAGCTCATCAGATGCGACAATGACGCAGATCTGTTCGATCTGATCATTGCCCAAGTTCTTTACGAACTTCTTCCAGCTCAAGGCTGGAAGGGCCATCACCTCTGAACTTAAGTTCGGAGGGTTGTCAAGTGTGAGAGACTGGGTAGCTAATCCGGTCTCTGTCTGCGTCAGGACGTTGATCGTCTCGACGGACACAGCTGCGAGATCAGACGCACTCGTCTGATCTGTTGAACGGTGATCATCACTCGTGCGCAAGGCCTTCTGTTCATGATGACCACTGTCTACCATGATGCTCATGCACTCACGACTGCTCTCAGTCGTGGGTTCTGTATTTTCGACACGGAAGTCATTTGCTTCCGTGAAGGTTTCATTCTTTTCACGGTGGGTGTTTCCCAACGTGTGCATGTTCTCTCTACCACGACCGTCATCGGGTGCCATTACATAAGTGATATTTAAGTAGAAATATCACAGTTCAATTTCAGACTTAATGTCTGAAATGTGAATATTGTATTATAAGTTGTTATAATCCACTTTGAGAACAGATTCTGATATCATTATCGAATTTAATAAGTCATCTAATGAAAGCAATATCTCTCAGACCAGCTTTATAATAAATGTTTGTATGATTAGTTTAGCTTTTACTATAGTTATTCGCTCTAAACCACTCATAATGTATTCACTCTTAAACTTACCTTCTATTGCACAAGTAGCCTTAAGTTATATATATTTAATATATACTTAAGTGACAGATTAATTAATAAATTAATTAGTCTTTACTAAAGTTTATCAAAGGTTAACTAAGGGGGACCAACTTTACATTTGGTCCTACTCAAATTGCACGCTTCCGCACTGCAATTTAACAGTGTAAGCCGCGTAACAGTTGACCTGTTACACCTGGTAGCACTTCGTGGTCCGTCTATACGACCACTGTTGACGCGTTCCGTTAGCTAGCTAGCGGGACGAGAAGGTTTAAGAGCCGCTGGCTGTCATGACAACAGCCAGTGAACGTGAGCGTGAGCGTCAGCTCGCGCAAGATTTAGTCAGGGAAAATTTTCCCTAACTGGTCACAGAGCTCTGTGACCACTGTGATTGAGATGATTCGGACCATAGGGCCCGAAGTCATCACCCCCGTCCGTGGTAAAACCCCGGAGGATGCCTTAGAGACGGTTTCCCGTTTCAAGAGGATGTATGTTGATCCTCAGGTGCACAACGCAATATTGCGCTCCCAAACTGCAGCATCAGCAGCAGCGCCCGCACCTAGTGCGAGCGTTGAAGTGGTAAAGGCGCGGATTCCGCCCTTTACTGGCGAAAGGGGTGAACCCCTTCGTAGGTGGTTTGCAGAGGTGGAAGATGCCATATCTGCGCAAAAGATTGTAGTAATTTTGCGTTCACAAGCTTATTTTGCCACCACATGCCTAGGCGGTCGCGCTAGGGCATGGGCGATGAGCCGCAGATCCACTGATGGATCTGCGTTCCTGACGTATCAGGATTTAAAAGCTGAGCTTAAGCTCAACTTCGAAGCTCCAGAAATGGAGCTTAGCTGCCGTGAAGAGTTCATGGAACTCAGGCAGGGCAAGCTGAGCCTACATGCGTACGCTCAGAAAATACAATATTTGTTATCAAATATTGTATACGAGCCGGTGCCCCCTGCCATGCAGGTCACCGCCTTCATGAAGGGACTGAATGACGGTCCCATCAAACAGAGTCTTTATCGGGTTCCCCCAAAGACTCTGAGGGATGCTATAGACCAAAGCATCCGGGAGGAATTCAGCATGCGTTGATCAGCAGCGCATGCTGGGGTTAGTCGAAAAGCGCAAGCGCCTTTCGACTTTAACATGCCGCCAACGCAGCCTGTTAATACTAACCAAAACTTCCAATCGAGACGAAGTTCACACTTCGTCCCGATACACCAGCACCCGCTCCAGGGCGCGGGCGGAGGAGGTCCAGAACCTATGGGCCTATCAGTTGCAGTTGCCTCGACTCCGAGGCAACCGAAGAACACAAAATTCCTTCGCTGCAATCGATGCGCGAAGATGGGCCATTACGCCCCTGAATGTATGGCACCGCGACCGGCGCCACGCAGTCAGCGGACTGGACAGTCCACTGGTAAGCGACATCAACAGGGGCAACCCTCTGTTGATGCAAAAAACGTCAACAACCAGTAGGGGCGGGGTGCCCTACTGGACGGGTTATCTCACATGCCGACATCGGGCATGTGAGGATAATAGCCCCAGACGGGACTATGTCCTGTCAACGTGTGCAGGGTGAAGAGAAACCTCTCATCACCCTGGAAGTTAAGCCGCATGGAAACGATGCCCCCATGCGTGCTCTGTTTGACACAGGAGCGTCAAACAATTTCGTTAGAACTGAGGTTCTAACGTCGTTGAACTTCGTGGAGATTGAATCTCCACGAAGCATGTTGTCAGTCCGGTTAGCAACAGGTGCAACCGTGACTATACCAAAGCGTGTGATTCACACACGCTTCGAGTTAGACGAACTGTCGTTCGAGGACGAATACATCGTCCTCGATCTTGACGACAAGTTCGATGTTATCTTGGGCATCCCTTGGATGTCCAAGCATCAACCAACGATCGACTGGGTTAACCTGTCGATCGACTGCGGCGGTCTCACAGGACCTGATCACCCTGTGAGTAATCCGGCTGTATCTAAGGATACAACCGCAGTGTCAGACAGTCTGGTGGGTAGCGATGGCACCACCAGACCTGATCCGACTATGTCAGCGGATAGTACACCCGCTGATCAGAGTCGAGAGGGACGCGAACACGCGACGAACGAGTCGTTGCGTGGTAGTAATGAGCGCGACACGAGTGCAAAGCACTCACGTGTTGAAGTTGCTACTACAACCGATGACGGTCGTGGTAAAGAGAATATACACGCGGTGGGAAACACCCACCGTGAAAAGAATGAAACCGTCACGGAAGCAAATGACTTCCGTGTCGACACGACAAAACCCACGACTGAGAGCAGTCGTGAGGGCATGAGCATCATGGTAGACAGTGGTCATCATGAACAGAAGGCCTTGCGCACGAGTGATGATCACCGTGCAACAGATCGGACAAGTGCGTCTGATCTAGCAGCTGTGTCCGTCGAGACGATCAACGTCCTGACGCAGACAGAGACCGGATTAGCTACCCAGTCTCTCAC
This sequence comes from Sclerospora graminicola, assembly GCA_001887855.2. NCBI lineage: Eukaryota > Oomycota > Peronosporomycetes > Peronosporales > Peronosporaceae > Sclerospora > Sclerospora graminicola. Next base: position 23,381 of record MIQA02023992.1, read on the forward strand.
ACTTGGCAACCCTCAGAACCTAAGTTCAGAGGTGATGGCCCTTCCATCCTTGAGCTGGAAGAAGTTCGTAAAGAACTTGCGAAATGATCAGATCGAACAGATCTGCGTCATTGTCGCATCTGATGAGGTTGTGGATATTCGTGAGCGAATATCCACTTTGCAATTAGAAGGCATTGGGAACGAACTCGTTCCCAACGAGCAAACCAAAGTTCAGCGCTTTGAAGCGCAAAGCTGGGAGTCGCTTAAGGTGACTTCCCCATACTACGAGGTACTTTGGGAATATGCTGACGTATTCCCAGAAGAAGTACCTTGCGAGCTCCCTAAAGATAAGGGAACTAGGCACGAGATTGATCTCGTGCCTGGCAAGAAGTACTGTGTAACGCGGCAATGGCCATTGCCGCGTGACCAACTTAAAGAAATCGACGAGTTCTTTGAAACTCGTCGCAAGGCGGGACATGTGGGGGAGTCTACCTCACCGCACTCCAGTCCCACCTTTTGCGTAAAGAAATCCACCGGTGGGTGGAGGACCGTTCATGCTTTCAATAAGGCGGTACGGGCGCAGACGCCGATACCGAGAAAGGATGTCGTCATCGATGGCATGAGCTGCAGCACCGTTTTCAGTGCTCTCGACTTGAGGGATGGTTTCTACCAAATTCTTATGCGTGAGAAGGATATCCCTCTCACGGCTGTAAGCACTCCAAGCGGTATGCTTTGGGAGTGGCTTGTGATGCCGCAGGGGCTTCGAAATACTCCTGCCACCTTCAACAGATGCGTTACACATCTATTGCGCCCGGTGCGAGAATTCGCACCCAGCTACTTTGACGACGGGTTCATCCATACCAAGGCTGAACATGGCAATACTGATGTAGATGTTCATAAGGAACATCTACGTCAGGTGTTAGAGCTTGTGCGCAAGCACAAGCTCTATGCAAACTTGAAGAAGAGCACCTTTGGTGCACCTGGGATACCCGTTCTTGGCTGCTTTGTAGCCAAGAACGGAGTGCGCCCTGATCCAGAAATGATCAGAGTGATCGTTGAATGGCCTACGCCAAACAATGTCAAGGAACTTCGAAAGTTCCTTGGATTGGCGATATAATATTCGTACAATTATGCTGGTTTAATCCGACCTCTTTTTCAATTACTTAAGAAAGATGTCGAATGCCACTGGGATACCCAGACCCAAGATGCATTTGGGCAGTCAAGCGTAGCTTGACTGGAGCTCCCGTCTTGGCAATCGCCGATAACGAACGATCGTTCCACGTCGTTTGCGACGCGAGCGATTTCGCCATCGGCTGTCCCTTATGTAGCGCGATCGCGATGATCGGGATCGCGTGATTTATTATCAATCGCGTCAGCTGCGCCCAGCAGAGCGCAACTATCCGGTGCATGACAAGGGACTCCTTGCCATGAAATACGCACTGGCAAAGTTTCGGATCTATCTCTTAGGAGATAGACCGATTGCGGTTTACACGGACCATGCGTCGTTACGGACGGCCGTGAATTCACCACACATCTCCCAAATAATGGCACGTTGGCGATCATTCTTTGCTGAATACAACTTCACGGTTGAATACAAACCGGGAAAGTTGAACGTGATAGCGGATGCGCTATCACGACGCCCCGATTACGAGACGAAACCGTCCGTAATCGAGGAAACCAGTGCAAACGCAATACGTGGCACTGCTCTGTCGTCGTCACTTGTACGCCAAGTACGTCAAGCGTATGAAAAAGACGAGGAAACTCGTCTGCTGATTGATTACCTAAGTGATCAATCCGATCGGAAGCGCAAGGAACTTCCAGAGTTCCTTCGCGCTTGCGTGCATCGTTATCGATTGCACGATGGTGTGCTGCTTTATCGCACAGACCAAGATGATGTTAGCCGCATCATCGTCCCAAACGACGATGACCTCAATCATCAAATTTTGTTTGAGTACCTTGATGCACCGATTTCGGGGCATCAAGGTCGAGAGAAGACTTATGCTTCTCTTGCACGCGATATCTACTGGCGTAACCGTCCACACTTGCGGGATATGCCAACGCGTCAAGCCTGCACAATCTGCGCAGGCTCCCCTTCAATCTCTGCCGGTTCCGACAGAGTGTTGGAAGTCCATTTCCATGGACTTTATCTTTGGTCTTCCGGCTGATCACAGCCGGAAAACAGGAATAGTGGTCTTTGTCGATCGCTTCAGCAAGATGGTTCATCTTGCTGCAGTGTCAGCGAATGTCACCGCTGCCCAAACGGCGCAGATATTCGTTGACACGGTATTCCGCTTACACGGAATGCCGGAAAACATAGTCTCGGATCGTGATCCGAGATTCACAGGACGTTTCTGGCAAGAAATGTTCTCACTATTGGGTACGCGGTTGAAAATGGCAACTGCGGACCATCCGGAAACGGATGGGCAAACTGAACGCGCTAACCGCGTTCTCGGAGACATGTTGCGTTCATACGCGCATGCCTTCGAGCAGTGGAGTGACTATTTGCCACTCACTGAGTTTGCAATAAATAACTCGGTGCATGCTTCCACTAAGCAGACATCGTTCTACGTGAATGCCTTACGGCTTCCACGAACCCCGGTTTTATCTGGCGGTACGCCAAATCTAAGTGGGGGAGGGACCCGCTCAAATTTGGAGCGAGTCGATGCGCAAGTTGCAGTTGCAACTTGCGAAGAAACTGATGAGTCTTCTACTGTTACCACAGAAGAAACTCAAGCAGCTTCAGAAACGGAAGCTGCTTGTGCGGAATATGTGTCGGCATCAATGGCTGCAGACAATGAAAACAACCCATCTACTGCTAATAAAGCAGTAGATGAATTACAGCGCCAAGCTGTAATACGCTATGTAAAAGATGCATTTGCTTCCGCTTTTGACAAGCAGAAGCAAAATACAGATAAAAACGGAAGGAAAAAGACAAATTCCTTTCAAAAAGGTGAATTAGTTATGTTATCTACAACTAATTTGCCTACACATGCAATCAGCAACTTCCCTACACAGAAGTTGCTGCCTAAGTTCATTGGACCCTTTAAGGTCCAAAGTGTTAAGGGGAATGTCTACACTTTAGACATTCCCGCGGCCATGCGACTTCACCCAACGTTTTACGTTGGGAGGCTCAAGCCGTACCAATGCGTCTACGTCTTCGGACGAGACGCATCGCCACGGCGAATGCCGTGCTTCTTCAAGTCTCCCAAGAGAGACTTGGAATCGGTCTCCAACCGATTGTGAGAAGTCTGGAGCGTTTCCATCTCCGACTTTTGTCGATCGATCTCCGACTTTAGTCGATCAATCTCGACCATCAGAAGATAATTGTTCTTCTGCATCACGAGATGCGCGCTCAGAATGTCGCGAATCTCGTCTCGATGACAACGATATGTCTTCATCGAGTGAGACATGTCGGCGCTCAAGGCGTTACATTGCCTCTCGAACTTGCGGAGCTGGTAACCATGCTCCGCAACAACAGCGCCGAGGTAATTACCAGCCCCCGCCGCCCCTGATTGATAATCAGGTGAACAAGCGTTATATTCTCGAGCCCTTGCTATCGAAGCGCTCGGTTCCCTATAAGAAGGGGCAGCGTACCGAGTATCTGGTACGCTGGTTGGGATATTCGCAAGAGTTTGACTCTTGGGAACCGATTGAGGTGCTAAGGGCGGATGCCCCTGACCTCCTGCAGGAATTTGAGAAGGAAACTTCTCCTCAAACTCAAAAGAAGCGTCAACACTAGGTATTGGTGGCTGCAAAGCTTCGGTACTAGGTACCGATGCTTTAAGAGCATCGATGAGGCTCTTAACACTAGCGGGTACTGAGAAACCTCGGTACCCTCTAAGCTCCTTATCAGTAAGACGAGGATCTCCCGTGGGACAGCAAGGGCACTTCATCGTAGAAGGAACTCCGCAAGAGAGTCCTTCTCTAATGCAAGTAAAATGGATAAACTCCATTTTACCTAAGCGTGAGTGCTTTAAGAAGCGCTCGCGGCTTACGTGATTTTGCTCACGTAATCGTCGGGACCTTTGTTGTAATTTTCAACAAATACATTCCAACTTTGGGTAAGGGCGTCTTTATCGTCCCTAGTCTTTCGCGACCCTTTCCGGTTCGTGTAATAACGAGCCTGAAAGAAAAGGTCGATGAAGTACCGACGTCTATCGTCGGTACTGCGATCAAAATGATGATTGCAAACGTCTTCGCAATCATCAAGGACGTTGATGTCAAATATTGGATATTGACAATCGCGCTTGCTGTGCCCGCCACTTCCGGGCGCAAGCGTCCATGCTGGGGTCCAAAACCCCACTTTGTACGGAACATGGCGTACCGTACAACATGGTGATTCAGAAGCAGCGTAAGCCGCTTCTGCACGCTGTTTCTTGGCAGGTGGAGCACCACCTGCCACCTCAAAGTCGTCTTCGCTACGACCAGGCGAATGACGAGGACCGGGAGGAGCTCTACGCTCCTCATACCACCGCTTTACGGAATTGTCACTGTCGTAATCGACGGCGTCAGACTCTACTTCGCCATCACTCAACGGCGAAGCAACTCTAGCAGGCTTAAGCTCGCTAGAATCGTTGGCAGGGACGGTATCGTCCTCGCCCTCTTCCTCTGAGTCAGATGACTCTCCGAAGATGTCATTAAACATCTTCTTGGTCACCCGCCTTGCGGCAGGTGGAGGCATGGAAGATGTTGCATTCGCGACATCCTCCCGTCCTCTCTTAGACACTGATTTCGCAGCGTCTACTACGAGAGACAAGGGGTCTCTCGGCTTTGTCTTTCTCTTCGACGCTACATTCGTAGCGTCGGCATTCGATGACACCTCTGCACGTGATGCAGAGGTGGTGCCTGCTTTGGCAGTATCGGCCGCGCCCTTAAGAGCGCCGCTGCGTTTGTTGACCATTTGTTCTTATGGTCAGAAATGAGTTATAACAGAATATCGTTATGACCAACAAGTGCCACCATTCGATTGGCCAATATTACATTATATTATTGGCCAACCAGCTTGAGTGGGGGGTGATGTAATGGGGTGCCATTACATAAGTGATTTTTAAGTAAAAATATCACAGTTCAATTTCAGACTTAATGTCTGAAATGTGAATATTGGATTATAAGTTGTTATAATCCACTTTGAGAACAGATTCTGATATCATTATCGAATCTAACAAGTAATCTAATGATAGAAATATCATTCAGACCAGCTTTATACTACGTGTTTGTAAGATTAGTTTAGCTTTAATTATAGTTATTAACTCTAACCCACTCATAATATATTCACTCTTAAACTTACCTTCTATCGCACAAGTAGCCTTAAGTATATATTTTAATATATATATACTTAAGTGATCGATTAATTAACGAATTAATTAGTCTTTATTAAAGTTTA
>MIQA02023994.1:0-91620 GCA_001887855.2 Sclerospora graminicola
GCCGGAAACCCGTGGATCAGAGAGGCAAACGCATCCAGACTTGTAGCACGAAAATACGATAGAATTCCAGAAGTAGCCATTTCTGCTTTACGAATTCGCCGGATTTCACGCGATAAGTTCTCCTGGACAGTGTTATCCTCTCACCACCACTCACATACGTATGCGAAGTTGGTTCGATGGTTGGGAGCAATTATTCTCGCATCTCCAAAAGTGGCCGTCGGAGAGTACTTGGGCCGTTTTCCTAATTTGCGACTGTCAACCCTCCAACGCTTCTAGCGAGTTATAACTGGCAAGTGAAAGATCCTGGAAACGTTGAAGGGGAAGATGTAGTGACAGGATCAATGGTATTCTTAACGCAGAATTCCAATGGGATGTATTGGAAAATCAAGTCAACGATTGACCAGAATATCGCGGAGTGGAATGCGTATCGGAATAAAGTCGTGGTTTTTTATCCGCATCCACACTTACATCTGTATCCTTGGCCCCTGCACGATACAACATCTTCTATATGGAGAATACCAACTCAGTTCCGGTGGTATTTTAAAAAAGTGTACTGGCGGGCGATGGCGACTGCCTTGCCACAACTTGTACAACGATGGGAAACCCGCAGATCCCAAGACTCATGGTGGTCATCCGTGCAAAACCAGACCCTCAAGGCAATCTGGAAGCATGGCCACATGCTCTCAGATTACCAAATATGGGTATTATATAGAACGGCAACCATGCAATTGAACATATTCTATCGTAAAGAGAGTGTTCACACAACCTGTGCAATCGATGCTGAGTGTACCAGCTCCCGTGCGGATGTTGCACATATACTCTGGGGCTGTGGGAGCGCTCAGCGTTTCTGGGTTCGTAAGATCGGACACTGGACAGGGCAATCAGCACATCCCGCACAGTTACGTCAATTCAAAGATGCGATAGCAAAGCGAACAGCAGCAGTCATTTCCGACGCGTTGCAACAGGAAATGTCCATAAAATTCGGAATCCTCTTATATGACTATGAGGAGCAGATGAAGCGTCTATGGTGGGGATTGAGCGGGATCGCTCAGGTCTGGATGTGGCAGCTTCGGAACGAAGTCATTTTTGAAGGTAAACGGCGAAATTCATATGAACATACGGACTATATATGGAATCAATGCAAGACTCAACTGAGTCAAGTAGCAGCATTGGAACGACAACGGACTCAACTGCGAGAGGATGGCGTGCGGTTGGAGTTATGCATACAGTGTTTTTTCAACAATCCAGTAGCACATTCACGACAGAAGACGTATCATAACGACAGTGAGCATCTCACTTCCCCTGACCACTCAGATCCAGAACTTGTAATTAGAGTCAGTAACTTTATAGTAGGCAATAGCTAAGGACTAAATGGACTACCTTTTATTATTATTAATGTTTCCCTTTAAACTGGTAAAATTCGCTTCAATGACTAACTAGGGGTCAAGTTAGCTGAAGTAAAATCGCAGTAAAAGGTAGCGCCTTTTTGTCATTTCCCGCCCAGTATTTGCCTTAACAAAAGAGCTTATGGAACAGTTGGCGGCACTGAGGAAGGGCAATTATATATATAGTTTTTTAAGATAAAGCTGGTGTCTTGTGCTTCATCAACTATTTCGAATAGATGATCAGTCCCTCCATTAAGTTTATATGTATTACCCATTCTTTTTGCATCGATTGTTTATGATAAACTTTAAAAACATGCATCTCGACACGCTTTACTATCTCCACAGTACATTCCAAAAAAATCGGTCAATGGATAAAAAATATACTAACTTATTATTAAAAATGACGATCCCCAAGACATCACATAAACGAGCATGGTTATATACGGCTTTCCTTGAACAAGATGAGCCTTTAGAGTATCTAGTCTTTACCAATGAGTTTAGAATAGCTAGTCTTTACCAATGAGTCACGGTACGTGACAGTATTAAAATACTGGATCAGGAGCTTGGACAACCCCTGGTTAGTCATTGAACCTTATTTTTACTCATGGAATATTCCAAAAGGTGACTCAAATGGTTTCAAGCATTTAACCATGTTGTAAACATTTTACAACTAAATCACTACACCATTTTGAGGTCAAAATGGGATCTAGATTGGTTCAAAGTGGGAATGTTATGTTTTAACAATTTTATGTTTTAATCAAAGTGGGAATGTTATGTTTTAACAATTTTATGTTTTAATCAAAGTGGGAAAATAGACAATTCAATGTGGGAGGCAAATCGTACCTTAGAAAAATTGAAATGATTTTTATCATCAAAACGGTTAAGAACGCCAGTGCTCGAGGGTCGGGCGTTATGCGTGGCGACGCAACCAAGGGAAACCATGCTTTTATTCCCATGGGCTGCGATTTCCAGTATGATAATTCACGTCGTTGGTTTAAGAACATGGACAAAATCATCCACTACGTTAATCAGGACGCGCGTGTAAATGTTCTCTATTCGAATCTTTCCGGACGTTAAACGTGCCGAAGGTCTCACGTGGAGCGTCAAGACGGATGATTTTGTTCCGTATGGGTCCGCTCGTCATGACTATTGGTCGGGCTATTTCACGAGTCGGCCATCTTTAAAGCGGTTTACTCGCATGGCCAACACCTTGTTGCAGCAAGCTCGACAGCTAGATGCTGTCTACGAAAGCCACCATGCTTCCAACTTGGTTGCACTACAACGTGCAGTGGGTCTTGTCCAACACCACGATGGTGTTTCTGGCACGGAGAAACAGAGTGTCGCGGAGGATTACGCACTTCGGTTGAATGATGGCATTCTCGAGGCTGAAAAAGAAATAAACAAAGTCTTGCTCGTAATCGGTGAAAAGGAGACGACGTACCACTTGTGCTTGCTGGCCAACGTGAGCGTTTGTGACATAGCCACCGAAAACAATGACTTTGAGGTGCTCGTGTACAACGCACTGGCGCGCACAACAGTGGAGACGGTGTCAATTCCGATCACACAAAAGTCGGCCAAGGTAGTTGTATTGTCAGGTAGCGCTACTGTCCGTGCACAAAACGTGTACGTGGCGTACCATAACGTAGGTTCTATCCTTACGCCCGGCCCTCGAGCACTGGCGTTCTTAACCGTTTTGATGATAAAAATCTTTTCAATTTTTCTAAGGTGCCATTTACCTCCCACATTGAATTGTCTATTTTCCCACTTTGATTAAAACATAAAACATAACATTCCCACTTTGATTAAAACATAAAATTATTAAAACATAACATTCCCACTTTGAACCAATCTAGATCCCAGTTTGACCTCAAAATGGTGTAGTATTGTTCTGTGTGTAAAAGGTTCCTAGATTTAATTATTTTTGACAGCAGTCCCGATTTTGTCAAGTAGACCCCCTAACGAGAACAAGATAGGTGGATCCGGACTACCCCGCGCAGAGTACACGAGTACTAAAGCTAAACTGATGAACCCATTGGGCACTAGCCCGGCGGTAGATAGAAAACCCCCGGATAAGGAGCCGGGGGAGGCAAAGAAACTTTCCACCATACCTGTCGAACAAACGCATATGGAAGATGAGATAGTCCCTGAATCGCAACTAAGCGAGGAGATGACGAGCGGGGAAGTAAGTGATCAGGACTTCCCCATGGATGCCTCTAACAATCAGGAGGAGATAATTAAAGAGGAGGCTGGAGTTAGTGTCACGACTATGGTAGTAATGGGAGATACTAACACGAACCCGGAGGGACCGCCATCCTTGGAGAGTAAGGAAAAGGAAAAGGAAGTAGTCGACAAGCCGGCACACCAAGCTACAGATCAAACGGAAAAGGAAGCTAGACGATCCAACACTCCTGGAGAGCTAGCGGAGGCTTTACGCCAGGTGCTGTCGGACGCGGCTCAAAGGAAACCTAGACAACAAACATGGCTGGACCTCACCCAGGAGCTCTTCAAGGCGGTGTACAAGCAACCAAAAACAAGTAACCGGAATAACGCAAAAAACCAGATAAGTGGCCAATATTATCAAGAGTCGAAAAAGAAAGATTGATAGATTTATTCGAGCTACTTGTAGTTACCCACAAGCTGAACTGGCTCGTGTGGAAGCAAAAAGCCATAGATGCATGCTACTTAGCCAGGAAATCCAACCAAACGTTAGAGACCACGCTTGCGAAAACAATCGGGAACTGTCAAGTGGAGGTGGCAGTAAAAGGGCAGAATGTGCTTCAGGGATGGCTATCCAAGGTAACAGGGGAGGTCACGGTGCCAAGGGCGTCAAGAATGAGTCAAGGAGATTTTAAATTCAATCCGACCATATACTCCCAAGACCAAGTACAAACTCTGCTACAAGTATGTAGAAAGGAGTGGCAGGGGCGAAAAGGAAAAAACTTCCGTGATGGGAGTGCAGAAGAGTGGCAGATAGTGCAAGGATTAGCAGAAGGAACGATCCTTTCGCGGACCCTCCCTCAGTTCTTACGTCAGATCATGACGTCGGACGACAGGCTCCGGCTACTAACAACGATAAGAGTGCAAGTAGAGGGCTGTCTAACAATGGATTTGACAGGGGAAGGACGGATCAAGAAGGCGTTTCAAAGCACGAAGAGCATCCAGGAAAGCATTGCCATGGCGGCGACGGCAAGGGGATTAGACAACAAACGTTTATGGGAAATGTTAGCAGACGTGAAGGCGATCAGATATTCGCCATCCCAGCATTGTTTGAACATCGCCTTTCTGACGAGAGCAGTAGCTAAGAGACATGCAGATGTCCAAGTACCTTACCACAAATCAGTTCACAGGCTGCGGAATGTGCACGTTCAGGAACCTAAGGACATACCGGTGTGGGAGCGACAGGATCTTGGAGTAAGTAATGGCGGAGGGTTCAACTCGGATTACGTCATCACGGTGCGAAATATTACCAGCAACATCGACATCGTGAAGTTTCACGGGTTTCTGAAATCTATCATTCCAGTCGAATTCTTTTTCGAAGAACTGGACCAAGGAGGCCCGTTATCAGCGACGTCGCTCGATTGGAATATAGTTGTCAAAGCAGGCGGATGCCCGAAAGCATTGGGAGAGGTACGTCGAATAGTATGGTGCGGTACGACATTAACTTTGGAGCACCCAGGTTCGCGGGGGAACAAGCACTGTCTGCGTTGCGGGGAACCCGGCCATCAAATCCGCGGATGCACCATGACGCAACATAAACTGATAATGGAGCATTGCATTGTGGTCACGGTGGAGAAAGTGGAAGCAATAGTGGCGCTGGAGCCGACATTTACGAGTATGGACGCGTTACGGAAGGAGGTGAGGTCTAACTGCCTGGCGTACGACAAAAAAAGGAGCAAGAGGATCAGCCAAGACGATAAGCAGAAAACCGACCAGGAGAAGCCTAGGGGCACCCTGCGGAAGGAAGGGAGCACCCCCAGAGGGCGAGAGGTGGAGAGCCAACCGGCTCAAAAGGAAAGTGCGAGAGAGCAAGAAGGTGAAGGGTCAGAAGGAGAGAACACGAATGACTGGACCACAGTCTCAAGGGCATCAAAAGACCAACAAGTGCGAAAAGAAGGGGCGACTATAGGCGTACATGTGAAAAATAATCTGATTCATGAAAAGAAAAAAGTCACAGAAAAAGAGGTAAAAGAGGTAGGTAAGGAAGTAGATAACAGAAAGAGTAACAATCAACAATGTAACGAGGATGGGGCCAAGGGCGAGCAAAACACTAACATTGCAGAAGGCGAGCAACCAGAGGACGAACCCTCAACAACCGAAGAGCAACTACAACACAGACAGGTACAAGCTTTGGAAAGGACAAAACAGGCTAAACCAACACCGAAGGACCGACAACGCGAAAACACAAACCTGCTTATTGAGGAGGCGCAAACCAAGAGGTGATTGGCTGAAATTAATGAGACCATACAAGAACGGGAAGGGGCAGTTGACCTGTTCCCGTGGAAGCAATATCAAACACCGCCTGAGACGGAGCTACACTTTACGGATGCATTGATCGCGATGGGACTACAGAGTGTTCCGACACCACCGACCGGAAACTGCCAAATTTACGGAATAATACTAGCGCTCTATAACTCGACGATGGTGCACTGGCCGGACTTACTAGAACAAGCTGCAACGGCGTTGAAGAAGGGATGTACAGCACGAGGACTAATGGATTTTGCACAGAAATTTCCAGCAGGGATCAGAAAGCAGACGCTGCGTAGTCTGGGGCGAGGGTGTGACCGGATTTCAGCCAAACAATCCGAGATTGCGTTTAAGGAATATCTGGAAGAGTTTGCAAACAGCCCTTCGGGACTTGAAGACACGGTAAGTACAAAAGGCGTGGGGTAGTAATGACACACTGTCTTGCATAGGGACTCTTCTTCAGCGAGAAATAATAGTGATCAGCAAAGATCCTGCAAACGAGAAAGCGGGGGCTATTCATTATATTCCAGAAACAAGAATGCACCAGCGCAAACAATATGCAACCTGCGGAGAATTCCCGATGTCTCTCAGTAGCTGCGTGTAATTAGTGAGAGAGAGGAAAGAGGCGGCAGCAAGGGATGGCAGTGAGTAACCACTGATGCTGCATTATGAGAACGAACATTACCATGCGTATATCCACGGCTGGAGAGTCAGTTCTTCTCAAAGGACAAACACGGAGGAGACGCAGGACATTGAAATGGGAGATAAGGAGCGAAGGGAGGACCACAGGACCACCGAGGCACAGGCACATCCACTCAATGGACCAGGCAGTAGCGCCTCAACTAGAGAGGTAGAAAGGAGAGAACTCGCCATACACAAGATAGGGGAGAGGAACAGACAGGCAGAGAACAGAGAGGTGCGGTATGTCTATCATGCTCAGATAGACCGGCTCTTAGGGATGAAGGGAGAGACAGCCCGGACATTGATAAAGTTTATCGTAGATACGGTATCTTACTTACCGTTAGAGGACCAAAGGCGATTGCTTCAAGTGGACCTGACGGACGAAGCGGAACGACTTTTCCTAGCGGAGACGTTAGCCACCGATCAACAGGTACTGCTAAACTGGTTTAATTTTACCAATAATATTTTGATGTTAGAGGAAGGACCAGCGCGGCGAGAGGAAGGGGTCTCTGTATCCAGTCAAGATTCAGAGTATCTACCGACCACCAGACTTCCTAATCGGACCCTGCCTTTAACTCAAGGAGACGATTCAGCTAGCGGTGGAGACGAAGGACGGATAATGGATGCAGAGATGCAACGACCCCTTAAGAAGAGGACTAGCACGGAATCTTATGCAACGGAAGTCAGCACGCATCAGGAGGTGGAAACTCCGGTCGCCAGGGAATTGGTGGACGACTTCATTGCAACAGATAACGCCGACATGACAATGGAATAAGAGGAGACGTCAAAAACCTGGGCTCAAGTATGGGATTCGATGGCGTCGGTGTGGGAGACCAAGTATCCAGTCGCATTTCCATTGGCGAATGCTTCGCCGACAGAGTGGATCAGGGCGGTAAAGACGGACGGGGCGGCGATTGTTCAATTACTAACGACTTTCAGTCGGCCCTTCAAACTTTTGGAGCGCTTAAATGATGATACACTTGTGGAGCTAACGAAACCGTGGTATCGCGAGTGTTGGGAACGATTAGTCAAGGAAGGCCAACAGAGAAAGACAGAAGGACTTAAACCTGGAGACTTCATTCAGTGGGAGGACCAAGTGGCCAGCGTAGAGGAGGAAACGCAAAAAGACGCAATACGACATAGTGGACAAGCATGGCGCCGGCTCCGTAAACACAAGTATGGAGGGGATCCGCTTTGGAAGCTATGTGATCCACACAAGAAGTCCTCATTTATTAGGATTTCGATGTGTGCACACATATATGGAGCGCAAATAGCAGCGCTTATTGGAGAAGACCTTCTTCCAGGCGATGATATGTGGGTAAAGTTACGAAGGCAAGCGGTAAGTACGCAACAACCACCGGGATTTAAAGTGTTGATACGAAGATTGCTTAAAGATGGTAAGAAGATTTGGAAGGAAATTGATTGTTTCCTCAAGTCCCAAAGCGCAGGGAACCACGATAGATCCGGACATGCTACGGCAGGCGTGTCTGGGGGCACGATGGATCATCCTTTAACACTCTACTAAGGGCAACGCACGGACCGAAGCAGAAATTCGTGAGCTAATGGCCACTATGGACGCGTACAGTAAGGGTTAGGTAGCTGATGTATGGGATTGGAGCTCACATCAACAGACAACAGAACGAGACTCGAAAATCATATCAATCATTAGTCAAAACGTGAGGGGATTTCCGGAGGCAACTCGATACATGTGGCTGCAGGCGTGGAGACACCTCACGACTAAAACGAGACCTGTCTGCATCCTATTACAAGAGACACACATCACGTCACAAACTGAGGCAGACGCGGTAGCGGATATGTGGGAGCGCATGTGGGGGTACCGCCATCCCAGTCCCAGACTTTCCTTCCGGAGCATCAGTACGATGCGGAAAGGGGGGGTTGAGATCCTCACTTTCCCAGATGTGGTAGGGAGCATTCAGGAGTGGCACAAACCTTTTTGGACGGCACGAGAAATAGGAATTACATTTGAGGATTGGAAGATCCTCAATGTGTATGCTCCATCTGATACACCGACTAACCGAGCGTTATTTTTCGTAGGGCTGCAAAAATGGAAACTAACGGGTGGAAAAAAGGTAATCGTTGCGGGGGATTTTAATTGTGTCGAATCGCCTCTCCTGGACAAGAAAGGAAAAACCGCAATGGCAGCTAGCTGGAGATCGGAGTACCCTGAATTGTCCCGACTAGTGGAGACCTGCGACCTAATCGACGCATCTACAGCTCAATATTCCTATTGTGATCTTGATAATACGCAAGTGTCACCTGATTAAACGTTCTGGCGAGGAGACAGGGCCAGCAGAATTGACCGCTTTTATATATCAGCGGCGCACTATGGGTGGATTCAAGAAGTAGTAGTTTCTCACCCGGCAGGACCCACGGATCACGAGCAAGTTGAACTTTTATTTAACCAGCCACGGGTCAGACACAGGGACAAAGCCAAACCGAAGCGCGTCAATTATCCCATTAAACGATGGGGGAGAACGAACCTACAGAACGAGATCAGCGAGGAACAAGAGCAGAAAAGACACTTGGCCACAGTAACAGCCGGAACATGGGACAATTACATGCAGTCATGGGTTAAAGCAATTCAAACGGTGAGAAAAAGGGAGGCACAACAGCGAAGAAGGAAGGCACGTACTCTCCAACAAGGCCTCTATGACACATGCACAGACAGGTCGCAAATGGGACTGATACATCAAAATGAACTTCTTCGGACCACACGATGGAGAAAAAGGGGGCTAAAATCAAGACGGTCAGTAGACGGAGTGCGATGGCTGTTTCGGCGAACAGCTATTTGGGAACGGAATCAAAAGGTCTCATCGATTATTGTGGACAATCAACCAGAGTCAAGACGAGAGCTGAGCATCCCTGATAAGTTCGCACTAGTGTGGCAGAGAATCCTTGGACGAAGTTACCGAATGGTTGGAACGGTACGCATGAGAGCTAACTTTAATGAATTCGTTCAATATGACAATGTAGCGAAAATATCGAGCCAGGACAATGCAATACTGATGGCCCCAATCTCGGCGGAGGAAATAAACGCGGCAATCAAGAAACTGGAACGTAGAAAAGCGGGAGGGCCTGATGGCCTTAACAACGATTTTTACAAGGACTTTCGCGGCGAGCTAATGGATGATTTGCTACAAGTTTACAACGACGTTATGCAAGGGGGTACTCCACCTCAGTCGTTTAAAGAAGCAATTGTGATCCCTCTCAGGAAGAAAAGAGATTCTCATGATGCGATGGATTACAGGCCAATTTCGCTTCTACAAACCAGCTATAAGATCCTGGCAAAAGTATTGGCGATGAGGCTCCAGACTTTTCTCGGGAAATTGATTAGTGATTCGCAACAAGGATTTGTTAGGGGGCGGAGGATGGATCGATCGGTGATAATGATGATGAATGTCTTAGCAGGTGCAAGGCCAGACACTGATTCAACGCCCGAGGACAGCTTGGGCGTGCTACTGTTGGACTTCGCCAAAGCGTATGACACCATCGACCGGGATTTCTTGATGGGAGTTTTGAACAAATTTGGCTTATCACCGGGATTTATATCCCTCATGAAACAATTACATGAAGGGACTACAGCACGATTTTTAGTAAACGGAACGTTATCTGAGCCGATTGAAGTGAAATCAGGAATCCGACAAGGTTGTCCGCTAGCCCCGCTTTTGTTTATCTTGGCAGTGGAACCATTGGGGCTGGCGATGACGCAACATACAGGACTTCAAGGATTAACGATTGCTAGGGGTAACGGAAGCAACTTTGAACATAAATTCTCCTCCTTCGTCGATGATTCGACTATTTTTTTTCCGACATGGGCATCAAGCCTTAGTGGCGATGGAGACTGTGAAGCAGTTTGGAATTTTATCAGGTTTGCGAGTACAACCCGCCAAATGTATGTATATCTTCTTGGAGAGTATCCCAGTTTCTAAGGAGTGGAACGGTATACCAGTTTTACAACCGGGAGAAACAACCCGGTACCTCGGCTATCAGGTCGGAATTGGGGACATAGGGAGAAAAAATTGGGAGGACAGAATTCGAGGAATTCAACGACGACTACTAACGGCGGCACAGTGTGGAACATCAGTCATAGAGCGGGTGACATTATTTAACGCGATCGCAATTCCAGCAATATTGTTCACGGCGAAAGTATACGCCCCGCCACATGACGTGCTTCAGCGATTAATCCACATGCAAAAACGGTTCATATGGAGACACCAATTAACGGAGGAACCGAGCAGACACAAGATGTCCCCTGCGTTGTTGTACACTCCTAAAGCCGTCGGAGGACTCGGACTCATATCGATACCGATAGCTATACACACCTTACGGGTTAAAGAGGTGACCTTTTGGCTATTGGAGCTGGTGGACAAATACTCGCAAGCATGGCGAAATTGGGGAGGCTTATTTAATAATCAGCGTGGACGAAATGTACTAACCCCAGCGGATCGTCGTTTTGCCCCTTTGCGCAGAGATTCCTGGTCTCCACAGCAGCGAACTAAAGAACAGCTACGGCATTTGATTGGACCAGATCGGCGAACAAGTGTGGAAATTCAAAGGTACGTAAAGCGCTGGCTCCCTATCATTCTAACAGAGTGCGAATGCCAGGATCTATAGCCTAGTAAAGCGGTCAGATGCGGAGAAGAGGTTACATTGGAAGTACATTTGCAAGAGATGGAATGGTATAATCTAATGCCGAAGCACATACAAGCATTCTGGGGAACGTATCAATGGGCAGATAATCCGTGGATACGAGAGACTTCAGGGTTTGCGGTGCCAAGAATAAAGTACGACCGCATTCCGCAACTTAGTATTCAGGACCTGCGGATACAACGGACAAGCGAAACATCGTTCAAATGGACAGTGCAAGGAAAGGAGAATAAGGGGCACACAAGAGCGAAAGTGCTGCGATGGTTTGCTGTATTAGTGCTCTGCTCGCCCAGAGTGGGCATCGGAGATGTTATCGGACGACCGCCTCCAATTACAGTCTGGAATCATGATGGAGTTCTAGCCAAAGTCAAGTGGGCTCCGGAAAATTCTCGGATAATTCAAGGAAAGTGTCCGGACACGGGACGCGGGCACAGGTATGAACAACAACAAGATGGGCTTTACTGGTTAAATCTGGATTTACTGGACAAACAAGACGATCCCGAAAATATCAGAAGAGTGGTCTTCGAGGCCAATCCACTGTTACACGAGGTGCCATGGACAGTCACGGAGAACACGAAGAGCAAAGCTGTCAGTTACCGGTTACGGCGTTCCTTTAAGGTCTTATACCAACAGTATGTGGCGCAGCCGTTACGTCGTATAGTGGATAAATGGACGATCAAGTGTGCTACTGATAAAGTTGCGTTCGATTGGCTGGAACAATCACCAGAAGGACTATGGAATCATCAACATACGCTCACGGACTACCAAGCATGGACGATTTATGGCTACAATGCAGCTTAACGTCTTCTATGATGGTTACGATTCGGCGCGGAGATGTATACTAGACTCAGAGTGTACATCTCCGGGGAAAGGGGTATCACATATTATATGGGGGTGCCGAAGAGCCCAGGATTTCTGGGCACGCTTACTCAGTCAATGGTTTGGCGAAAGAATAGGTTTACAGAACGTGGAAAAGTTTCAACGACATTGCATGACACGTCACCCGCCGCCCATATCGCCACATTTAATGCAAAACTTAGAGCAACGGTGCGGGGAGCAGGCAGGGGAATGCACAGCTCATTTACACCGCGTTTGGTGGGGGATCTGTTCCGTCGGGATCACAGCGCTCTGGCAGATGCGCAATGACAGAGTACACAAAGGGATCCGGCGATCAGGACCAGAGCAGACAGCTACAATGTGGAAAATGGCCATAGAACAGGTGAAGGCTACGGCAGAATACGAGACTAAGGGACATAATACCCGGGTGAGGGGTATACAGTTGAAACTATGCATCGAAGTGTTGGCAGGCAACGGACGCAGACAACTACATGATCAGCGCAAGATACACCAGTATCCGACAGCGGACTACTCAGCTAGATCAGACAGAAGTCTACAGACAGTTCTCAGGCAATTCGTGACAGCTAATAGTGATTAAGACTAAATAGACTGTATTTAAAAAAAAAGAACTTTGGGGTATTTCTTGCGCAGTCCGTCTGCAGCCAGCCGATTTTATCTGCAGTACAAATTTGAAAACCTGGTCTCGAGAATACCTTTTTAGGGTTTTTATTGCTGCGTCCTTTTTTTGTAAATAGGGGGGTGTACCGGTAAGTCCGAACGACACCTCAAGCAAGCCACATGACTACCTCCTGCATTTATTGCACAGCTCATTGCTGCTCTATTTTTTTATGGCGCCCCCGCAAGATACACGCCTATTCCCATTGGTTCCAGCTGAAGGTGTGAAAACTCAACGACATATCGATGCCATTTACGCTACCTCAAAGCACTTTGGTTCAGATGCCAAGCACAAAGCTGCACTCGCTACTGGCATTACCGTCGAGTATGTTGTTCATGAAAATGAGGTTGAGGTCACCAATTCGCCTGAAGAACGTGTGGTGTTAATCATGGGTTTTATGACGATCAAGGCAGCTTGGACACCATTAATCGACATGTTGCTGCACAAATGGGATGATGGTGTCAACCATAAACGCAATGTGAAGCTTGTTAGCTTCGACAACCGTGGAGTGGGTGGGTCAGATGTACCGTGGTGGCGGTACACTACCAGCGGCATGGCTCAAGATGCTTTGGCACTAATGGATTTTCTTAAGTGGAACACTGCGCACGTGGTTGGCATTAGTATGGGTGGCATGATTGCACAAGAGCTCGCTCTTGCAGCCCCGGAGCGCGTTAAGTCGCTTACTTTAATGGTGACTACGCGAGGGAAATATGTTGAGGACCCGCGATCTAAACAACTCATGAAAGAAAGTTTAAATGCGAAGGATCCTGTAGCGATGGCAAAGGCTCAAATGAAACTTTTATTTAGCGACGCTTTTTTGAATCAACCCATGAATTGTGGAGAGAAGTCGAGGTTTGAAGTAATGAGCGAGTACCTTGAAGCCCGAGCCAAGGAACGTGTAAAGCCAAGCTTTTGTGGGTTTCTCAATCAACTACTTGCCATTCGGACGCATTGGATTTCGGATGAGCGCCTTGCGGTCATCAATAGCGCCGGCTTCCCGATTTTACTCATAGGTAGTGCGATGGACATTCTTATCCCTCCGCGTGAAATGCAAACATTGCGTGAATCATTTAATGGAGACCATGTGCACACGCTGTTCTTCGAGCATGGTGGACATGGCGTCATACTTCAATATCCGGAGGAAATTGCAGACGAATTGATAAAGCTGTTTATGAGTGGAAAAAATCATGTATTGGACAGTCTGCTTTTCCACGTGATCTCGTCCCCCAGGAAGACGACAATGATGCAGCAGATGTATTCCTACGCTAGTGACAACACCTTTAACATAAGGTAAAGCTTCTTCCTTTTCATGCATGGTGCTTGAAAAGCTCGTCTCGAAGACAAGCCGCGTACAATATCCAATCGAGCAATCCAACTTCATTTTGGCGGAGGATTAAATCTCGTGCTCAACGCTTTTAGACGAATCGCTGGTTAAAGTGAATATCCGGACACATATAGCAAATACTGCTGTCAGTTTGTCGATATCGTTATTTCTTTTTTACTACCTCATCCAACAAAATCCTATTGACATTAAACCGATTTCTCTTTGCCCCTGACCAATACTTTCTGTCAGAATAGACAACGCGGGTTGCATGTCCTTGTTGGAATATGGGTGGATGTGAAAAGGGCTTATCTGGACCGCACCCACCCACTAGGGTTGACGAGTTCGTTAAATCTTAATAACACAGAATGCTGATTGCTCTTCACCGCAATCTCTCATACACATTCCCCTCCTGCGATACATATCACCCCCCAACAAACAGCGACCCAAATTCTTGCTTAATAATATCTCGGAAGAAGATCGTTCTACCGACCCAATATGATAACCTTCGGGATACGGAGGGCTATGACACAGAGGACAAATGATGAGAGCGTGCCTAAAAACGTTAATCTTGTCGACAGAAGTAATGTCGCTCCGATTGACTAAGGACTAGAAACGCTGCGTGGCGCTTGTCATGAGCGCGGATTTGCGGCTAAGAAGAGAAAACTCAACAGAGGAAATAAAGGAACGGCTGTACGTTATTGCAAGTGCTCTCTCTGGGGAAAGCATGATGACCGTGGTCCGTCCGTGGACAGCCGCCGGACTAATTGTTTGTTCAAAAGTATCCTTTTCCATGTTGCAGTAGGAACTTATGCTTTAGCCTACACCTTTTCCCGGTCAAAGTTGGACTAGTTTCGAACCAAAGTTGGAATTTTAGGTTTTGGAAAAATGAGGTTTCATGCAATGTCGGATTCTTTAACAAGCAAAGTTGGATTATTTTGCGTACTTAGTGGAGAAATAACTGTGTACAACATTTTTAGATGCGCCGTGCCTACAGCGCAACAATGGTGACCATGACAACAATGTGACTACTTTCAAGGTGTAACAAGGCGACATCTTCAACTACTGCTGTATCCGTAGTAAAAGGTTCATTCGTAGACGAGAGACCACTGGTCTTAATTGACAATAGATCTCCCTCCTTCTCCCCAGTTCACAAAGCGCGACTCCCTTCGGTTTGGGGACAAACCTTCCTTATCACTGACACAATTCAATGTCTCGCTCTCTCTTTTGGTTCCAGTCGTAGGCTCAACCTTCTCCTTGTCCTTCAACCCGCGACGTGGGTGTCGGTATCTAAAGCTTCCACGTTGAGCAGTCCAGGCATCTGGCATCGCGTCACTTGGCCACATGTTTGCCACGCCGTTTGCCTGGCGACGATCTTGAGCAATCACAAAAACCATCTCCTCGCCAACACACGTGTACAAATCTCCTGGATTCAAGAGAAATGTCGCGCCACTTCCTTGTGTACATTGAGCTGTGCTGATCACAAAGACAATCACACCTGCGAATTGAGCGTAGGCTAATGACGCTACTTCCGAAAAAAGTCTTGCCGAAAAACCACAGACGAGGGCGGCAACTGAACTGAGTATACTTCGTGACTCGAGCCGTATAAATATCGATCTTGCCACGAGGCATCTGCTTCAGGAGGTTCTTCGGTATCACCACACGTCGTAGCTAGACGTTGACGTCAGACTATACATGAAGGTCGAAAAGCCAGGACAGACGCAATTCTGACCAAGTAACGAGTGCACGACTATTGTAAAATAGAGCACACTGGAGACTTTCAAGTCTGCTACAAGTCGTCGATTTGCTGATAAGTGGAGCTGTGCAAACACACGAGCATTCGGCGCTTCCCGTCGAGCTGCCAGAATGCGCATCAGTGCTAGGTGGTCGCTACTTGCGAGTGTCTCGCCGCCCACACGTCGAGCAAGGATGAAGATCGCGTCAGCGGAAGCACACGCCGCTCTGTGTGCGTCATCAACATCCAGCAAGGAACCTTGAATGAAATTCGCACGTTTCTCAAGAGAGCGCGTCTATAAATGTTGTATACAGTTATGTCTCCACTTAGTACGCAAAATAATCCAACTTTACTTGTTAAAGAATCCGACATTGCATAAAACCTCATTTTTCCAAAACCTAAAAATCCAACTTTGGTTCGAAACTAGTCCAACTTTGACCGGGAAAAGGTGTAATTGTAGTCGATATTTCAGCAATTAACTTGAATAAACTTGCACTTGATCGTTGAATCGTTGAATCTTATACCTTACTATATCAAGGTATAATACTCGACGTAGCTACCAAGTCAGACGTAGTCGCGTAGACTGAACACAAGGACTTAGTTAATAAAATGTGTATTAAGAAGAGATTAAGTTGCTAGAATTACGAGACAAAGTACAAGTAGTTTTGAAACCTACACTATACTTACCCAAAAATAAAGTCGGTTATGGTCCGAATTCATTTCACCCAACTTTACTCCAAATATAGCGATATACCGTAAATCTTCCAAAAGAGCGCTCAGTGGTAGTACCGTAATAGTCATCATTATGTAACTAACATAATAATAACAATTTGATGTTACCGTAATACTTCACTTTTTAACAGATCACGCTTAACTAATTGCGAGTGGAAAGCGGAACTTTGACAAGGCGTAGATGGTAAAGTTGTCATCACTAGTTCGGGGATGCACAATCACCCGCTTTGCTTTGATCTTTCCGCCGATCCCATTGCCCGACAGTGCACTCCTGAGTAGCTGGAGCTTAAGATGACTCTTATCAAAGGAGATTAAAAGCCCATCCAGATTATCGAAGCCATGAAACTCAAGAACCAAGTGCAAATTGATCGAAAAAGCTTGAAACAAAAAGAAAATAAACAACTCTTTGCAGGGCAGAAGGAAACAGAGACCTTCCAGTCGAGGTTGCCACACCTCGCGAACCATTTCCCCACCTACTACCTTTCCGCCGGACACGAAGGCCTTCATGAATTAGATCGCCACTTGCGCTTCAGTGAATGTTCGTCACGAGAAGAAAGTTTGTTATTTGACCAACTTCTGTATTTGCTAGAAATTCTACCTTTATGTGCCAGGATGCCACCAAAAAAATGATACCATGAGCGGTCGAGGCGGTCCAGACAAGCCCTGTAAAAATGCTGAAATTGCGCTGACTGCAACTAGTCAGATTGTCACTATTTATTTGGTTCGCTTGGAGTGAATCTGGTTAATTTAAGGCGCCACAGTGATGAGCGGTCGCAGAACCGAGCACATCTTGTGGTTCACGAAAACAAACCATTGTAGCTCGCTTATAGCATACATAAGAAGAAATTTGGGAAAAAAGAAAAAAATATGGGGACTGATTGATATGATCTACCTAAAAAACACGGAACCGAAATTGTATGGAGGTCACCGCAGGACTGAACCCAGATTTGGTTTAAATCAAGGGGCTAGGATGATGATCAACCACCCAAGGATGGTCTCACAATTATGCTTAAGGTCCCTTAACCAATGCAGATGATGATGACATCCACGATGGGGCGTTCTCTGCAATAATTACGCCGACCATATCAATATCGATCTGACCAGGGATGATCAGGTCGGCATCGACCGGAAAATGGCCGATCAGCCTATGATCACTATCGTTTGTCGATATGTAATTCGTCCCGTCTGATGGAATCTGTTAAGTCCGACCAAAGTGTTGTCGAAAGAATCCGCCCCGATACGTAATCGAGCTCGGTAAGGATAGCAAGGAGTAGGAAGGGTGAAACAAATTGCTGATGCATGAAGTAGCTTAGAAAATTAAACACTTTTCAATATCTTAGTCCATATTCACAATGCGATATGATGTTCAGGAACTCGAGTCTGCAATAGTCGCTAGTAGACACTTTAATCAACCAAACTTCCGCAGGAACTTGCGTAAAAGTAAGAAGTGTTATTCCTAACCATGCATATACCTAGCAAGAAGCAAAATCGCAAATGGTGAGTTTCGTAACTTACGTTTTAGCGATGTGTCAAAATCTATTATGATAATCGACAATTAATAATAATAGTCCATCATACAAAAATAGGTCGGACCTAAATTCATATTGGCTAAAATAACGAAAATTTCCAAACTTGATAATTTTCATAATATCTCGAAAACCAAACATTTTGAACATGATCTTATTTGGTTATTCGTTTATCTACCAGAACACCTACCAAGTCCAGTGGACACCTCATGCACATTAGTTGACCAAGTTTTCTACAGACAAAAAAATGAAAACGAACAGGTTATGAGCCCAAACGGTCATCGCGTAAGCTCTGGTGAAGAGATCGAAGAGAAGCCGACCAATTTGGGTGAACAAGGCGATTAAATGGTCGATATGCTGAAGGGAATTATGAATCAACTGGATCGACTAGAATCGAGCCAAGTGAACAAGTTAACTATTTCATGTATTTCCAATCGGGTAGAGGACAATTTTGGCTTCATTAATTCCATGCGCCTCGGTACTAGAATGAGGATTACATCTCTGGAAAACAGTCCTGAAAAGAATTTGGAGCATTTCGTTGAAAATGGATACAATTTCGGAGGACAAAATGGTTTGGGAAACCGACCACCTCCTATGCCTCAGATGCATCAAAATGTACCACCAATTATTAAGAAACCTTCTACACAAGAGTGCCAACTATCTATACAAACCTTTGAAGGCACGGAAGTTTACAAGGGCCTTGGTGCTAGTTTCAAGGAATTGGGTGCAAGATTCATCAGGCAAGTGTTGATAGCTGAAGCTGCTTGTGGATATCAGTTGTCCGAGGAAATTAAAGATGACCTCCTCGGACGTTATCTCAGTGGAACTGCAGAAAAATATTACAACCGACAAGTGGATGCATGGTGGAACAAAGCACCATGCTTGGTTCACGTAAAAAAACGAATGTTGGCTGCTTTTAGCACCACGATTACATCAGCGCAATCCATGCGCTTAATTACGGCGAAAATCCATCCCAGACGAACATGGATCGAGCACTATTTGTATCTAGTGGCAACTACACAGGCCGTAGGTGGAAGCGACCCGCTGGTACTTGAAAACATCATGCACTACGCATCAAGCGAGCTCAAGTCAGCATTGTTGGCAAAATATAATCACGCAAGAACGACTACTTAAGACAAGCTGAAGAACTATGTCAATTCGCGCAAGAAATTGAGAACGACATGCGACCAGCGAAACTTATTAATTGGAATCGATTAACTAACGTATTTACCCGAATAGAGCTCCCTACCCGAATAAGAGCTCCCCTGTTTTGTGCTTCCTCCGGTGGGGTCCACAATAGAAATAGAAGCCCCCAGAATAGTGGCCCCTATCGTGTTGTCCAGGTAGTCACAAACAATGTTCTCGAAGGGCCCTGCGCCTCACTCCTTTACATCTCCGCCATTCGAATTGCCACTCCCCATTCAGCTATGCCCGGACAACGCAACCCCGTCGACATTGCGAGGAAGAAGGAGGCGATCGAGTGGATCAGGACCAAGGGCCAAGGCGTGCCGAGTCGATCAGCCCGTCACTTCCGCAAGAAGGGTTGGGATTACGATGCTTCCACCTATCGCAAATGGTGGAAGCAACGTGATCAGCTCGCGGATGCCCCCAGTCATCGCAAGCATCTTCCTGGAGCCGGCCGCAAGCCTCTCCTCGCGGCTTTCGAGGAGATCCTTTTTGATCTCGTCATTGAGCGGCGCATCAACAAGGAGAAAGTGACACGCGAGTGGATCGCTGACACTACAATGGCGCTCTTTGAGCACGAGAAAGATGCTGACTCTGTGGACGTGTTCTTGGCGTCCGAGAACTGGGTGACGGGATTCATGGCGCGCTTCAGCTTGACCCTTCGCAAGCGCACGAACCTGACAACGCTGTTGGACGAGGTTCTCGTCGACCGTGCCGTGGGGTTCCTGGAGTTTGTTGAGCTCCACAAGCCCAACATGGACCCCCATCGCACCGTCCTGATGGACGAAACTGCTCTCTACTTCGAGGATAAACGTGGCTCGACTGTGGACAAACAAGGCGTCCGTCATGTCGTGATCCGGTCGACAGGATTTGCCTCCATGCGAGTCACGTTGACCGTCGCTGTCACACTCAGTGGACGCAAGCTCACACCGGTCATCATTGAGAAAGGCAATGCCGGCTTGGAATTCCTGTGCGTCGGTGGCTGCTTCGTTATCCGTCAGCCCAAGGCTTGGGTGGACCAAGATCTTCTGCTCCGCTGGTTGGAGTGAGCGTTTCCAAGCGTCTGTGATGGGCCAGGACAGTATCTCGTGTGGGATTCGATGCGCGCGCACATCGGCAAGCGCCTGAAGGCCCAATGTGCCAAGAAGGAGGTCAAGATGTGCGTGTGCAAGATGTGCGTAATCTCTGGGGGGCTGACGCCGTACCTCCAGGCGGGAGACATCGGTATCTATAAGTCGTTCAAGGACCGTGTCTCTGAGTGCATCACGGCGTGGAAGAACTCCGATGCAGTGTCCTACACTCGCAAGGGTAACCCTCGCCCCCCTCCAGTCGAGACGGTGTCGGACTGGGTGTCCACCGCGTGGAAGGCTGTGCCTGAGGAAGCAGTGCTGCGTTCAATCTACGCGAGTGGCTTCGACGACGACCATCGCGAGTGGCATATCGCGAAGCACGACGTCTACGGCTCCCATTTTCTCCGTAAGTGGACGGAGTGCGACGACTTCGGCGCAGAGAAGCACACCTTGGATGAAGCCCATCAGGACGACATTAGTCTAGCGATAGATGAGCTTGTGATTGATGCCTAAAAATACACTCGGGTGTGGCTTGGGGCAACTGGGATTTTCGCACGATTATCTAGGTAACCGCCCACAGAACCCCAAACCGTGGATACTCCATCACAGAGCGGAAGCTCCTGCCGGCGGACCGCAGATCCGGCCGACAGTGATGGCTCCCAGCAGTCAGTGCGACTTGCTTTTTTCCTTGGTCACCACTTCGATACCCAAGAATAGAGGCACCCCTGAATTGTGCTCCCTATAAATAAAAGCTCGCCCGAATGCCCCCTCGTCCGTTCCGAGGGGACTCAAAAACAATAGTAGACGGGCTTCTATTCAGGTAAATACGTTACGTCCAGCACAAGCCTAAGGCCAAGAAGTGCAAGAATTGCGGCAAAAACGGGCACGATGAAGCGAAATGTCGGAAGAAGGCGATAAACAAGTTGATTTTTCACTGAGTATATTGGGAAATTCTCGTGATATGGGCGAATCCAAATAAAAAAATGGATCCTGGATAGCGGTGCCAGTATGGACCTAGTGAATTTTGACACTTCCTTTCACGAATGGGAGGATGTGGGCGGTACCGGTTTCCAAACGGATGACATGAAGTTACAAGCCACCAAGAAGGGAGAAATGAATTTGTCACAACTACAAGCGAAAACACAAACACAATTCGGCTTGAAAATGTGTACTATGTGAAAAAATTCGCAAAGAGCATTATCTCCTACGGTATGTTAGAAGATAAAGGATGCTACCTCTCGTATGTCGACGGGAAAAGATCGTTGATCCATTGAAACACGAAACGAACCGTTCTGGAAGTTGACAAAACTAACAAGGTACTCACAATATCACTAAAAGTGATAAGACCGGAAAGAAATTTTAAGAACCAAGTATATTCTGTGCTGGAACAAAGTGACTCGGAAGCAGTAGGATGCTCCGACATACAGGAAAGGATCCTGATGAATTTACATGCAAGGTTGAGCCATCCGAGCTTCGACTCCATCGAAAAAATTGGCAAAGGACCCATTTTTTGGAATTAAGTTGACTGATAACAAAAATTGGATTGTCTTACCTGTGCTCAAGGTAAACAATCGAAAGAATGTTAAGTCGAAACGAGACAGTGGGCGAAATACACCGACTGATAAGATCGGAGGAGTAATCTGCTCGGATCTGAAAAGACCGATAACTCCGAGAGACCGTTTTGGAAACCGGTACATGATCAATTTCATGGATTACAGGTCTTTTTTTACTTAAAACTCACGAAATTGATTATGTACCGGTTTTGTGAGAGTATTTCTAGCTTGAACCAAGGACAGAGCAGCCAAACGTTTCGAATATTTTTTACCTTTTTTCGAACGCCAGTACAATTGCAAGATGCAAGTGCTTTGGACCGATGGTGGTTTGGAATAAAAAAGTGTGGACGTCTTGTGCAAAAACACTGAGTTATCCGGCAAAATAGCGAAGCAAACAATCAGATGAGCAATGGCAAGGCAGAACGTATGCACAGGACCATTATGAATATCGTCAGATGTATGATTTTCTCGTGTAGACTCAGTCTAGCTTTTTTGGGGGGGTGACGCCGTTTAATATGTGGCATACATTGTGAATCGGAGCCCTACTAAGGCAAATCCGAAAAATATGACCCCTAGAAATACTCACTGGATCGAAGCCAAATTTGGACGAAATTGCTGCGTTTTGTTCCCTCTACGCCTACCATCGCCGTCCCTCCTTGTCAGTCCTTCCCTTAGTGTCTACAAGAATCCAGGAAAAAAATCATTAGCGCATCTCTCTCAAATCGGAGTGATTTTGGGTCAAAGCAAAGAAGTCAATGGTTTCAAGGTGTATTTGAAAGAAGACAAGAAAGTCGTGGCGATAAAGCACGTGAAACGCATCGAAACTTTGGGTGAAAAACAGAACGAGCAGCTACTGCAAATCTAAGCGAAAGCCACAAGACATAATTAGCAAGACCGAGAAAACCCGACGCGAAAGCGAACCATGGAGATAAATCCAAGAAAAAGGCATGGCAGCGGGAGCGCCACGGAACCAGAAGCAACGTCAAGAAACCTAAAGGCAGAGATCCTGTAGAAACCAGAAACAAGAAGGAAGAAACTGTCGAAGAGCCAACAAATGAAGTAGATGAAACTCCATACGAAAATGAAGGTGATGAACCGGTGTATTTTGTATCAGAAAGGGCCCGAGAATTTTTGGGCAAGGAATGAAGAGTGATAATAGATTGAAGTGATCGGTGCAGTCAATCAAGAAATTGAAGCTCTAGAAAGAAACGATGTTTTAAAAATTGAAGACATGCCAAAGAACTGTTGCCCACTACACACGAAATGGGTTTTCAAGACAAAGGTTGACCACGACGGAAACATAGAACGACACAAGGCACGCCTAGTTGCGTGTGGAAACGAACAGAGGTTCGGTCTCGATTACAGTCTTACTTTCGCTGCTGTAGATAATGCCAAACATGGAGATATTCCGAATGCTTACGTAAAAGCATTGGAAACTGAGCATGGCATATACCTTCACATCCCGTAGGAAATGGATCTCTTCGCAAGAGGATACGATCAAGGATCAGCCAAGAACAAAGTTTCAAAGCTACATAAAACACTCTACGGCCCAAGCAAATAGGACGACTTTGGAATCGTTTGCTGTTCTCAAAACAAAGGGAATTAAGGTTCAACCAAAGTCTGACGGACATGTGACCATATTTCAAGACAACAAAGGATGGAATCGCAATTGTTGGAGTATACGTTGATGGCCTGCTTGTTACTGGAACGCAAGAAAAACTCGTGGATATTTTTTTGGATTCAATGATTGACTTAGAGATTAAAATCTCGGAAAAGTTACAAAATTTCTTTGAATGCGGGTGAAATACGACAAGAACGAGAGCTACACACTGGACCAAGAAGTCATGATTGAAAACCTACAGAATAATTTTGGACTAGAAGAGGCGGTGCCGGTCAAAGCCCATCGGAAACGAATCCGAAGACTTGAACCTCGAATCAAGCAAAATATTGGAAATATTTTGAAAAAAACCGATGCCGTCTGTGAAGGGTTTTCAGTCCCTCGTGGGAGCTTTGTTGCGGATATGCAGATGCACTCGACCTGATATATCGTTTGCAGTCCACAAAGCAAATCGGCGGACTCACGCACCACAGGAGTCGATTGGAATCTAGCAAAGAACATTTCGAAATATCTGAATGTGAAGAAAAATCGAGTTTCTCATGGGAATTAAACCATTCAAGACAACAGTTTCATTATTGATGGATATAGTGATGAAGACTACGCGGCTTCTAAAGAAGATAGAAAGTCGACTACTGGAGGCATCGCCAAAGTAAACAACATCATAGTGAGCTGGAAATGCAAGAAGCAAGGCGGTGTCTTACTATCAACAATGGAAGCGGAATTTTACGCAGCCTCAAAAGGGAAATTGAAATGCAAGGACACTACGAGATTCTGAAGGAAAAATTGGCTTTGATGTTGCTAAACCGATGACCATTCACATTGATAACCAAGCGGCAATCAAGGCAATTTCGGAAAATATTGGATTTTCAAAACTAAATATATCGATATAAGGTTTAAATACCTAGTTTGGAATTTAAACAATGGCGATATCGAACCTAAACACTGTACTACGCAAAAAATGATTGCATACATTTTGACGAAATCACTACCATACCCGAGGTTATGCAAAGTGCGTCAAGACATCGGAATAAAGCAAAATTTGCAATGAGAAGGAGTGTTGGAATTTGAAGTTTCACCGTGAAATTACATTTTTATTATCTGGGTTATTATACCGGATAATTTACTGCAGGCATGGATATTTTTTTGGCTGAGGATAAAATATGGCACTGCTATAATTTTACTTTATAGTCACATTTTTTATAACGGATGAGACGACGCAGGATACTTCCAGCGAAGGGCGGTAAGGATAGAAAGGAATAGAAAGGGTGAAACCATATGCTGATGCATGAAGTAGCTTAGAATTAAACACTTTTCCATATACATCTAACTTTAAGCAAGTGATCTTGTTTAATTATTCGTTTATCAACCAGAACATCTACCAAGTCATGTGGACACCACCTCACGCACATTGATTGACCAAGTTTATTACAGACACATAAAAAGAAAACGAACAGTGAATCTATTGCCCCCCACCTGTAAGAAGTGGTCTCAACCACGATAATATTTTCGCGCCAGATCGGATTCGAGTCTCACGTACAGTAAACATTGGTGCAGACTAACGCGAGAAAATTCTTGATCGAGAGGAAGTCATTGCAGGTGATATGGCAACACCTTCCCAAACAGCAAATGAATCACGTGCCAAAACTTTGCGGGCAGTTTCGGTGATAGGTGGTGCTGTTGCTATTTGAGCAAGTGCTGCCGCTATTGTCAATGCGTGGGCAAAGTACTAGGGAATACCGAAAAAGAGGCACCAGACTGCTGTTATGGGAGATATGCCGGCAGATAGTTTGTTGCTGTTGGTGCAAGACAGTCCTAATACGCAGCAAACTGACAGGACCCAGCTACTACTTCGAAAAGGCGATTCATGTCATAATATAGTATGTGCTTAGTTGTGTTGGAATTTTGTACCCATGTGGTGTTCGACGCTAAAGTGCAATAAGGTAAAATTCCTGTTTTGACGAAAAATTACAGTAGCACACTATACATAACATTTAGGCTACAAAAGTAGTCAGCGCTGATTTATTTTTGGTAACCTTACATAACGATATATAATTTTCCTTCAACGCAAAAAACAAACAAGCGACGCACAGGTTGAGGACCGACACGGTAGTCCTGACTTAGCCAAAACTAAGTTTTTCATTTAAGTGGTATCATCAACTAGCTCTAACCGGCTACGGACGAAAGTACGCGCATCTAAGCACCCTACAAGCTCTAACCGGCTCAGGGATTATCTACGCCCACGAGGGTGACAGGCACGCTACATTACTTTCCTACAAGTTTTGTATCTTCCATTCGCTTAACGAACTCATACATGTCGTCGTCAAGGACGGCGCCCGCAATTCTCTGTGTGGTGCGACAAATCGTCATATATATATGTTGTCCACGTGAAATTTGTTTAGAAGGGGAATGGAGTTTTCGCAATTTAACAATTTGAGAAGATTGTACTGTACTTAAGGCAAAAATGCAGTACTGTACCTAGGTAGTGGATAATGATTAACGTTACTTAAATAGTTCTTGGATTGTAAGATAGGTTTTAGTAGTAAAATATAGTCTAATTAGTCTTAACTATTAGCTACTATAAACATAAGTAATCTAGAATGTAATCTTGCTCACAAATTCTGGATGTGTTTCCTTCACTTACTTCCCAGCATATGTCTTGCAATAGGTCGTCGGCGCCAGGATCCGGTGCTGGTGGGTGATTAAAAATGCACTGTAGACTGATTTTCAGTCGGATCCCTTCCTCGCGTGTTGTGTAGCACTTTGACTCATACTCCGCTACCGCTTCCACTTGGGCCCGACATTGGTGCCAAATGAAATCCAAATGCTCGTATGCGTCCTACACTTTACCCTGAAAAATTGCTTGGTTACGTAACTGCCATAACCATGCCATGCCAATCCCGCACAGCCCTTTCCATAGCCGGTCAAATACTGCGCGGTAAGCATCATCAAACCATCCATGTAACTTCATCATCGCCTTCTTTATATTTAAACCAATTGATGGCGCTTTCCGAGACACCACCGCTGCTTGAAAACTTATTATGCTCGCATCCGGTACGATCCTTCCACACCACTGCTGTATCAAACGTTTCCAGAATGCTTGAGCTCTTTGGCATTCCCACAGCACATGACAGAGGTCCGTCTTCGTACTTGTACAGCAATCATCGAGGTCACATCTGTTTAGGTGCTTGTCTCTGATGTAGAAGGTATCCAACTGCATCGTGGCGACTCGGAACTGTACCCAAACTTGATAGTTAGTCAACATATTTTCATGGTCCCATACCTGATTGGGTTCGACGTCTTGAATATTCTTCCACCACGAATTTTTGCTACAGATGCATGTCTCCACTTTCCCAGTAAAGTCGTTAATTGTGGCGCAACCGCTTGAAAATATAGCTTCCTGAATGACTTTCGAAATCTATTCCAGACCTTCCTGATTGGCGTGTTCCTCGCTATTTCCCATCCTATCAGGTGTAAATCCGGATGAGATCGAAAGACGACTTGTTCGCCTAGGATTGTATCCCCATCGGTAGTGTCTATGTTTTTCATGGCAACGACCTTCCATGATTCCATCTCCCTGTTGCTGCACACGCACCTCCGCCTCCGGGGTCGTCCCTCTCCCGATTACTAGTCCAGGAGCCATTACCTCCCACGCGAAATTTTCCAGACATGTCGGCCCTTTGTTGAATTGTATCTGCTCCACCTCCCCAATATAGTGACCTACTGCTACTCGAGGTGACGCCAATATTATCGCGCACAACCACCGTCCCACTTTGGCTCTTGTATGTGATACTTCTTGCTGTCCCTGTACCTGCCAAGCAAACGTAGTTTTTGTTAGTCGGACTTTTCGTAAATCTCGTATGGTTACAGGCGGAATGCGATCATATTTCCTGGCCACTAAATTAGCCGCCCTCTCCTCTCTTATTCAGGGATTCGATGCCCAGGCATATATTCCCCAGAAGGGTATCATCGACTCCGGAAGTAATCCATGATGCGGAATGGCATCTATATCCAGTGTGATGTTTATCGTTTCATCTCGCGTAAGACCGAGCCCTCTCCCTCCAAACGGGCTTCCATGTCACGCACTACGTCGGGTAGATACTGCTTTGTGTACTGTTGTAACTTGTCGGTCGTTGTCGCCATCGGTCCTAGCCACTCCATGATAGTTCTCGCAATAGTCTTCGTTCTTCCTGGTGCATATGAACGGCCTGCTTGACATATTGTATAACCTGAACACGGCGTTATTACTTGACCTGATACCGTTGGAGCTCCTATACCCGATAGGTGCATCCATGCTTGCTGATATCCGTCCGGAGCCGCTATAAGCCATTGACACGCGAGTTTCAAACGTTGAACTTTCAGCGCCACTGGGATTGAAATTAGTCCAACTTCCCCAGCCGCATGAGGAGTAAACAACAGTGTCGGCGAAATCTTGTGTCTTCCTTTTTCTCCGGATGTATTGTTTCTCCATATGAAACTTTTCTGCATGTATACCAATTTTTGTACTACCTCAGCTGGTGGCTCGAACATCCGCGCTGTAAAAAGAATAGACGGAATTGCAATCACATTAAACAATTGCACTCTATCCATAAACGCAGTTCCACACTCAGTCGCGGTCGCTAAGCGTCCTTGCACACTGCGTAGTCGCAATGCCCAATTCACCGTTGATAAATTCGTCCATCCAAAGTAATATCCTAAATACCTGACGGTTTCTCCTTCTGGTAAAACCGGTAATTGGTACCATGTTCTTGGTACAAAATCTGAATTTAAAAACACAAATTTACTTTTGAGTGGTTGTACCTGTAAACCCGACAAATCACCAAATCGTTGCACGACAGCCACTGCAATCGGTACTTGGTCCGCATGCTTTAGGAATGTCGTAGAATTATCTACAAACGCAGAAAACCGGTGATGAAATGAAATATTCTTTGGCACGGGCTGTATTCCTTGTAACATTTGTTCTTGAAGCAGAGCCAAAGCTAACGGCTCCACCGCTAAGATAAATAAGAGAGGAGTTAGGGGCAGCCTTGCCTAATCCCCGATCGTACTTGTAATGGCTTTGAGAAGTCGTTATTAACCAAGAATTCCGCCGTTGTACCATCATGGATTCTATGCATGAGATCTATAAACCGTTCCGAAAAGCCAAACAGACGCAACACTAGAAACAAGTACTTCCTGTCCACCGAATCATACGCCTTGCTAAAGCCGAGGAAGAGAATACCACCACTCTGCGCCGCCGACTGTTTTTGCGTGAATTTGTATGTTTCAAAATAGATCATCATCACCACCGCTTTATCCATTCTCCGTCCTGTAACAAATCCCTGCTGAGTCTCCCCGATTAACTGACCTAAAAATACATGTAATCTTCGCGCGAGAATTTTTGCGAACAGTTTATACCCCGTCGTTAACAACGAGATGGGTCTGTAGTCTAAAGCGTTACTGGAGTCTCCTTTCTTTCGCAATGAGATTACTACAGCCTTTAAAAAGGATTGAGGCGGTGTTTCTCCTGCGAGTATTGCGTTGAAAGTTTCGTCAGGGGACCGACAACCACCTCGGCAAAATCTTTATAGAAGTCGTTGCCCAGTCCATCATGTCCCGCTGCCTTTCTCCTTTCTATCCGTCTTATTGCCCATTCCACATCCTCTTCTTCTATTGCCGCCATCAGAGTTTCATTTTGTGACCTCGTGACTCTTTTTTTCGGCGGGATTTTCATAAAGTGATCTACTGCAGTATACAGGTTGTCGCTGCTGTCTTTTCTATGGCTTGAACTAAGAATAGGCTTCCAAGTTGCCGCAAATTTATCTGGAATCGATAATGATGCTGAAAAAGGCTGACTAGCCACTGCCTCTATCCTAGATACCGTCTGGTCACGTTCCCAGACTGACGCTCTTTTAAAAAACCAACGCACATCTGCTGCTGTTCGATGCAATCTTCTTCCCCGACGAAATGAGCGTTCTTTGTGTAATTCCGTCGAGATCGCTTGAACTATGTGCTTTCTTATTTTTGCATTGTCGCGCCCTATGTTCTGTATATGACGTAGTCTTCGCTTTCTTCTTCGGGCTATCTTTCGTCTCACTCTATATATAATATCGCGACAGTTATTAATCCAATGACCCCAGCTGACTCCGTCAGTAATAGTGCTTTCGCTATCTGCCAGTCTATCCATAATAGTCATTCTCGTCTGATCCTGAGAAAATCCTGGAAAGGGATACGGCATTTTTCTGTTTTTTAATTGCCGTCTCGATACACTGGGATCCTTCCAGCATAGCAGGACTTGGCTGTGGTCCGAAAGAACCGGTGGCGGCTCCACCGCAACCCAAACCACCCAGCTTCTCCAGTTTTCAGTGACGTAAAACCTGTCTATCCGACTGGCTAAGTCGCCTCGCCAGTACGTGTAATGTTCAGCTGGGTCAATAACATAATCTTCCGTTGCAGGTATCATTAGGAATCGTGCATCCCACATCTGCCAAGCGTTAATTAGTCGAATTAAAGCTGAGCTTTCCGGCTTAATGGATCTGTCGTCCCCTAATCTGTCTAAGGTCGAAGTGTCGACGCAGTTGAAGTCCCCTCCCAGAATGCAGTTTTTAGGTCGTCTTTCAAAAAAAAGTCGGAGATTTCCAAAAACAATTCCCGACGTTTGACGGACCATAAACATTTATGAGCAAACAATCATTCCAATACCCGGTTAGACCACTTGTCAGGGGCAAATGGCTTGATCTGGTCTGCAATATCTGGACACACTAAAATCGCAACACCACCGTGCTTCTGTGGATGAATACTCCAGTAGGAAAGAATCTTGTTTCTCCCCTTAGCTCCCCACATAGCTGCCCAGTGATGTGATAATTGGTCCTTTACTTCCTGCGAAACCACATGAGGCTCTTGTAGCAATATTATTTTTGCCATATATTCTGCACTTCCATATCTCCACGCCTTGAACCATTCCGAGATATTTTTGTGGGCAAACCCCCGTACATTCTGACTTAACAGTATGTTCATCATTTGCATACGTGACTTCGACACTGCTCCACATTTCGTCGTGTATTCCAGATCCTTCATTATCTTATGTTTCGTAAAGATATCAAGACTGTCCAGATGATAGTATGCCGTTCTTGGTAGAGTGTCCAGTGCAGTGCCCTCAGTACCGCCCTGGATCAGCCCGATCCTGTTTTGGGTTGGGACTTTGCTCCCTCTATACCTGGGTGGGCCTTGTCCTGGTAGATGAACCTGAAAAATGTTTTCCACACAGCTGATTCTCCTTTCTCAATTGCTGTGCATATTCAGGACTGAGATCCATGAGTTTTATATGACGTTGAAGTAAACAGAGAATAGTGTCCGTCGGATTGTAGTTTTCTCCAATCATTACTGCTATTTGTTCTGCGAAGATATGGGAGACTAACAGCTGGGCTGCGAAGTAATACCTGCCGCGGAGCTAGTAGCTTTAATATATCATTGCATCCATATTGAATTTTCCTTAGACATGACCACTCATGCGAACTGTTCAGAATTACCAATTTCTGCACCGAAGTTTTCATAACCATGTACCGTTCCTCCCACTCCGGGAACCATTTCCCAGGTAAGTCCACTAAACCTTCCCGTTTACCTGCGGCAATGACTTCTAACCAACACTGATGTTTCCAAGTCCTCGTTAACTCTACCAGGACACTGGAGTGGACACTATCCAGAATATAGTGTGAGCCTGGGACTGCTTTGATCAAGTGTAATAATCTATTATGTTCCAACCGAGCCCCTTTTATCCACAAAGTTTTAGTCGAGCTGACTACCGGGAAAGAAATCCCAGTTTGCTCCTCCCAATTTTCTAAGAGCGTATGCCACGCTACTTTGAAATCGTCCAGCTTCAAATCTTCCAGTGTAGAATCTGATTCACTGGCCATCAGCTCATCTATTAATTCTCTCTCAACTGGTAGTATTTCCATGTCGTCTGGTTGATCATGTTGACTTGACCGACGACATACCCGCTTCGATAATGGACTCTCTCCCTCTTCTGAGCCTTGTGTCTCCTCAGAACTTGCTGAACGGTCGGATTCCTTGTATTCCGACCCTGATAGAGAACCATCGGTGATTTGCAAGTATTCTTGGTCAGACTGATTATCTAACCATACTTTGTTGTACCATTGTTGGAGAATGGGTTCAGAAATTTGATATTTTTGTAACAGCCCTGTGCACGCACTGATCGCAATCCGCTTTCATCAAACATCCTGTTCGTGGGAGAAACAATTTGACACTTATAGTCTAGGAAATCAAAATTCCACAATCTTGGGCTTTTGTCAAAGATAATGTCTGTAATCCACATTTCAACCCATATGGATGATGGCTCCTTATAATCTTTCAGCAATCAATCCATATCACCATCCCAATTTTCCGGGTCCCATGGTGAATGACCCCCATAGTTCGTCAGCGTGCCGTCCTCACTCAACACCGTCTCTTGTGAAGATCTCACGCCATCCACCTCTGGCGAGTTAACAGCACCCGCCTCTCCTTTATCATCGTCATATGTCTCATCGCCACTATCGTCCTCCATGATAATGTCTTCTGAGGGAACCCTTCGTTCCCCTGACAATAACGCTGAATAGTGTTGTCCACTATACACTAAAATTAGCGGCCGTTTTCCATCGTTATAATCATTATCAATCTCTCCATACAATGTGCGCATTCTGTCGTAGAAAACACCCACCGTAATCGGGTACTCCCCGCTAATTTGATAACTTTTTGATCGAATTGTCCTCGTTTCTGGCGCGAAATAATTTAGTCCTGGTGTTTTCGCCCCAGGCGGCTGACTTATGACGTAGATGTCTCTCTGAAGCATTGTGCTTATAGACATCAACGTGTCGTTACTCCCCCACGAGGATCTCGGGATCGTGTCCGTGACTCTGGAACTACTCTTGGCAAAGTCAGCTAAATACTCCATAAATCTTTTCTTCGATTCCTTGGGAGATATCCGTGAGTATCCACGGCCCAATTCAATCAACGTCATCTTCCGCCCTTCCGGCGAAAACATTACATCAAAATCCATCAGAGCTCTCGCCAGACACCCCTCCTTTAGGTGTTTTGTCATGGACTCCAATAAATCGACATTATCTTTCAATTTGTCGGAGCACGTTAAAGCTTGACACACTGCATATAGTTGATAGTTACCTGTAGCCGGCGTAACTGTAGGCTTCAGACCCAGTATATTGATCACTTTTTCAATTGACGACAAATCTGGTGGTGACGAATCATTTACTCTTGCCGGTTTAAGGGGTTGAATCGGCCCTTCCTCAATGTCCATCGTTTGCATCACCTCGGTGAAGTATGTCTTATTTCTTCCTTCCAACATTAGCAGGGTGCTGGCTTTCTTCTGCATGATTGACATCTGTTTCTCCCTCTCCATCTTTCTTTCTTGTTTCTCTCTTTTTCGCTCCTGATTGGTCCGCTTTTTATCCTTTGGTGCCGTCGAAA
Source organism: Sclerospora graminicola (assembly GCA_001887855.2). Classification (NCBI taxonomy): domain Eukaryota; phylum Oomycota; class Peronosporomycetes; order Peronosporales; family Peronosporaceae; genus Sclerospora; species Sclerospora graminicola. Next base: position 32,905 of record MIQA02023994.1, read on the forward strand.
TTTCCACATCAAGTTGACTATTCCGCTGTTTCAGTTCAGGAGCTTCTGATTGTTGTATTGCTGCCTTTAAACTTGACTCCAGTTTTGGAGAAGGGGCTTTTTCCTCTTCTCCTTCATGTGGGGTGGTGGTCTCCTTCCCTCTCCCCTTCTTTCTTGCGACTGTAACCCATTCCGACTTGTCCATGTGCGTCTGTGGACTCAGACTACCTTGTGAATGTCCTTTTTGAGATTCGTTCCCATCACCTTTTCTTGGCGTCACTTGATGAACCATTGGTGGGTTCTCTTGTCCTTCATCCGCTTCCGCTTGATCACTTGACTTGGCCTCAGAGGCGCTCCCTAAGTGTTGACTTTCTCTTACAAATTCCACTCGATTGCGCAACTTCTCCATACTCCGGAATGCCGTCACTTGTTGAGCATACTGTTTAATTTTTTCCGTCGTGACCTGAATACAGTGTTTTTTTACTAGATTCTCTAGGGGCGTTACACATTTCCTCATAGGATGCCCCAAATTACCACATCGTAAACACTGCTGACGCCCTCGCATCGATGGGTGTTCTACCACGATCATTGTATGACCCCACATAATCCAGTTGATGCCCCGTAAAGCCGACGGACATTCATTCGATTCCACTATCAATTCCCATAGTGTTGATGTATCGGAATACGGCCCACTCTTGTCAAGATCGTCTAATTGGAACTCAAGTCCTAGAAGTTTCCGCAAAAATCCTGACAACTTGAGAAGGTCCATTGATCGAGTGATATTTTTGAGAACACACGAATAAAATCCCTTATGATCAAATCGCTCTCCGTTGCTGTCCGTTTGAGCTTCCCAAGACGTTTTTGCCTGCTCTGAAACTGCATAGTGTAAATTCTTCAGTTGATGATCATAACGGTGAAAGGGCACAGTTACCCCATCAAACTTCTTGGCCGTGTGAAAAAATGAAAGTATAATGCGTGCTTCCCATTATCGTAACTTATATTCTTTACTTGCGCGACCATTTGCCACAACGCCGCACTTCCCGAGTCCCGTATAGCTGCCGCCGTCGCTATACTTTCCTGAATACTCTTGGTACTCAGAAACGCCTCTCGAATCGGGCTCTCGCCTCTCAGTGACATCACCAGGCAGTCTTCAACTTGGGCTCGGATAGTGTGTACTCATCGTACTTGTTCGTCAATTTTCATAATACGTTTCAAGAACTGGGGCAACTGCTTCGCCACAACTGTCCCCTCCACTAAACCTTGGACTATTCTCCATTCGTCATCACTTCCTTCTCGGATGGTCATTGGAGCATACTTTCCAAACTCTTTCTCACATACCGCGCGTAACCGTAATATTTCGTCTGGCTTGTACACTGTCGTCTTGAATAAAAACGTTTTCTTGGACAGTTTATCTCCTGAATCTGGTGTTGCCTGCCCGGCGACTTCGCTTACCCATCCCTTTAATGGTGCCGACAAGAAGTCCGCTTTTTTTACCTTTTCCTGTTCCTGCCCGATCGCCTTCCATAAGATGCCTTCTAGAGACTGTGTAGATCGTTGCGCTTGCAAAGCCGATCCCACGACTTGCTGCCGCCAGAAATCCCAATCTTCTCTCCCTTCCACTACTACTATCTCGAAATAGTCTAAAAGCAGCTCTGTCTCAGCCGCCTTTAAAGTCGGAAGTCGCTTGGCCGCTTCCGATAACTTGGACACGGGTCCTCGCGCTTTGACATAAATGGCCTTGAATAACTCCTGCACTAAATCCAGCCACGCCTGCGCCCGCGGTCGAGTCTTAACCGCTTGAGTCAGTGCCGTCGTGAGTGCTTTTGCCATCTGTCGTGGCTCCTGTAGTGCATCAGAGTCAAACATTTGTAACTGTACTTCGCTTGATTCTGCCTGATCTGCTACTTGATTTTTTGAGTCAGACGGCTCATTTTTACTCATTACTTCAGGTAATTGTACCGGTATCACCGGTGATTCCGACGATTATCCCTTCTGATCATCTGGCGATGGTAGCACTGACGATCGTACCGGTGGAATTACCGATTGAGTCGGTACTACTACCAATACCTGATCCTCCTCGCTTCCCGGCTGGATACACTTATCTCTGGCGAGTCGGGTTGCCGGCATGATTTCATCGACCTGACTCGTTGTTTCGTGCTGAATCTTTTTATTTCCATCGTCCCTTGGGTTGTCCGGGTCGGTTCCAGGACCCGGGTCGTGCAAGGGCTTTTGGGTTTCCTCCGCTGGATGCATTTTAGTCTTTAGTCCTAAACCCTACTCGGATACCAATTAGGGCTGTGATGCAAATTTAGAACTAAGATAATAATTAAGCATTTGAAATGACAAGAAACCCTATGGCTTTGTACGTCGCAGGTATGGCGAAGAACCCTTCGACTTTAAACAAAGTGGCCAGTTTAATTTGGTGAAGCGAACCATTCCTGTGTATGCATCTCCTACACTGAATGAGATGCATTTTGGTAAATTACAGGTTAGTGCATGCTTTGTTGTTTATATTGAGAAATACACAGTTGACTTGCAGCAAATGACGACACGATGGTCTTAACGGCGTTTCTTTTCTTGGGACGCTGCAAGTTACGCGGAAGCCACCATCATCGAGTCGACTCGCTTGAAACAACGTTTTGATTGACGTCATGGTGAATTCGACTGCGTGGTTCACTCGAAGCAACGCTTGAAAGCTTGGATGGGATTCCACAAGGAGGTTTTATGTTCTCCTGCTCTTTAGAATTCTTCAATGTACCCTTTATGCATGTTTGATTACCGTCGCTTTTTAGTTATTTTACAATCTGCAAACTAACGTTTAACTAAAAATTAGGACTTTTTCCGTAGGACTTGAATACATGTAAAATCAAAACTGTGGTGGAAGGTTACAATTGTCACCAGAAGTAAAATTAATATCGGTAATCATTCTTTTTTGGACCCTGACCTCGTAACCGACACCTAGACTATGATGTCGAAAGCGTTGAGCACGAAACTTGAAAGGGGTCAGAATTCTGCCTAGATTGGCTGAATACATGTAAATACTACATGTACACGTACCACTACATTTAAAAATCCACACAGATTACCATAAGATAGGGAGTTTGCTACATTCAACCTTATTCGCCCCATTTTGTTTTCTAGCCAATCGTTATATCGCGTTGGCTGCTTAGCTTAATCCTATCAATCCTATACACTTGTTAAATCGGACATCGCCTCACATCTAAAAATTTCACTGGCTCATTCGACAAAACGGCCGCCCATCCATTGATTGGCAATTTTTCTTTTCGATTGTCGAGCAAGAATGAGGGAAAGTTTATTAGCGTCGCGTATGGCCCAATCGCTTGTGTCAGATCCAAACGAACGTGGGCTGCGCTTGTGGCTGCTGTCAGCCAATACCATCCACGGTGTGACGTATTACCGTATTGTGGGACGCTTCACTTCAACGGGTCAGACGTGGGAGGTGAGTCACCGCTACTCGGAGTTTCTCAAGCTTCGCGACCAACTGGTCAAGTTCCTGTCAACGTCTACCGATAAGTGCCCAGGATGTCGCAACTATTTGCACTCCATTCAGCGCTTTGACTTCCCCAAGAAGCACCTCTTTGCGTCCCGAGCCCCTCCGGTTGTCAACTACCGTGTCAAAGCTTTGCGCTCCTTCATTAATTTGCTTGCCTCGTGGGCATTTTCAAAGACACCTAAGTGCCCGACATGCGGGGGTTACGCGTTTGACATCGTGAGAAATTTTGTGCTAGATGGCGACGCCTTATCAGCCGACACGGACATGAATTCGATCAGGGAATCCATGACTGTGAAAGCTTTTGCTGAGCCCAACATGACCAGTTCAAGAGGATCGATGCAAACTCGGGACTATAGATTCATGTCAACTGGCTCGTCAGGAGACCTGGATTTAACACAGAGCATGTACTTGCCAAAAGGAATCAAGCAGTCGAAACCCAGTGAAGATTTGTCGGTAGGAAAAGCCCCACCTCCTCAACTGAGGCAGCATGAGACCCCTGGACAGAAATTACCAGCTAAAGACACTAAGAATCGCCATCAATCATCGAACGAACAACGCCGCCAGCAGCAACGTAGTCGTTATCAAGATGAGGAGGACCCATATGACGTCTTCAATGACTACTTACCGACGAAAAAACAGTCAAAACTAAAGAAGCCGGTTCAGGCGAGCATGGAAGAAAAGATCCAAAGTGGAAAGTTCAAGTCTAGACCATTACATGAATCAATCGAGGAGGGAAAACAGCGACGTCATGAAGAAAACGAGGCCAGAGTTTCCCAGCAAACACTACGAAAGCATCGCAGTGAGCCCCGCAACTTGTCAGCTCGCCGTGTACTGGCTGAGAGCGAGCTGTCTGTAGGTACTAGCGCTTTTGAGAGTCCACACTCGAGCAAAAACGTAACGAACCAAACTGGCTTTAACGCTGAAAGCTACAAATCGGATGGTAGCATGGTGGCCGAAACTATCGTTGTCCATGGCGACGAGATCGCGCATCACGAGTTTCCTGACAACGGTAAACAGATCAAGAGTACAACCAGCAGTGTGTATTCAGATGATGACGAGATCGAGCTTACGGGCGTAGCCATGGCATCCTCACCGCGTGCGATCAAAAACAAAGGCGGTGTTGACAACCTATGGCAGCCCTGGGAATTAGCTCGAGTTGCATAGAAGCTAAGCTTTGTCTATCACCTGGCACGGGTAGTATTTCATTACCAGGTACATTCTTCATTGGCAATACTTGTGACCAGCAAGTACGGTGCGATCAGCAACACCTGACCAATCATCGAGAAATATGTAGGTCACACAGCCATTGGTGGCAACGAAAACGTTACTTTCTCCTCGTTAACGACCTTTTTTTCTCTGTTCGAATGTGTACCCTTTCATTTGTTTCATGTTCGAAATCATACTGTACTCGTAATCTTCGCCAGCTGCATGTCGCCAGTTTGTCTCTTATTTGTAAATTTGTGATTACAGCCGCCATCCCCAATACGAAGTGGCGTGGCTATAATCAGCCTCTCCGCAAGCGTGTCGTATCCCTCCTCCCTCGTTTTACGCCCTCTTTTCCTCTTTATCTTTTGGTGCTGTGCCTCTCGATGCTGACGAGTGCCCAAGCGGGAGGTATCAGGTAAGTTTCTCCCCGGCGTAATTTCTCACGCGCCTTTTCCGTTTTCTCGACCAACACAGTTTGCTAAATTCGGCGTTTTGTTACAGCAATTAAACATATTTTACGCAGGAATCAGTTGAACTAGACAGTGAAATCGACACGCTTGGTAGGAAGAAGCTGGTACTGATTTCACTGCCGTAGTTACTTGCGTTGAACTGACATATTTATTGTAGCAGCCTCGTGAACAGGCGCTCAAGGAGTCGATGGCTACCGATGGTACATCAAACGAAGGCCTTTGGTGGCGCTGGACTCATGGCAAGAGCGGCAGCACGGCTTCCAGTAGCCATGAAAGCTTACCTTACGATGTGAATAATCACACAAGTAATAGTAAGGTAGTCATTCCTTCCACACTCAACGAATTGCGCTGGCAAAAACACACCTTTCGAGCGCCCAAGGAAGAGAAAAGCTCGAGTACCACTTCGTCTGTCTCTTGGGAAGCGGGAGTCAATTCGACTTCCTCTAAGTCCTCTTCAGCTACTGCTTCATTGCGCCAGTCTCGAGCGGTAGCTGTGCCCGCCAAGAGGAAGACGCATACGCCGTCGATCTCAAGTCGTGGATTTCGAAACGAGAAGAAAAAGATGGTGGAAACATCTGCGTTCCTGTTTTCAACACGTGAGGACAAAAGCGTGACTTCAGAGGAAGTGTTTTGGTCCATGGGGAAGAGTAAGCGACCTGTCCCCAAGAAAGAAAAGAGGAATGGCAAGAGATCTTCATCTCTACACTCCAATCATCGAGCGGTCGCGACACGGGACGTGCATTTCTTTTCTCATGCCCAAGAGGAAAAGTTGCCAAATGTAAATGCAAGCGTGTTTGCTTCCTCGATGCAACAAAACAAGCCAAATGCGATTTTTGCTCGAGAAAGCTCCAACTTTGACTCAAGAAATGAAACAAATGCTCAATTTTCTACAGCCAAAAAAACAACCAACCTCGAACTCAACGGAAACAGCTCGAGATGCAAAGTGACTACGTTTTCACCAACTTGCTCTTCTGTGGCCTCGACCACGTCGACGTCTTCCTTCGACTCGCATTCGTCGTCGACAGTGGACCCGCTTGTGAGCTGTGCTCGCGCTGTTTTACAAGACTGTATCAGGACTCGTAAATTGGAACAAAGCAAAGCTCCAAAACGTTCCATCGAAGGGTGCTTTGATGGAAAAGATTGGTGGCACCATGACTCGGCAACTAAGCCCAGCAAGTTCGGAATCCTGGGTTCTGGTTCAAGGTGAGTTTGTCAAGCAATTGTGTGTTATGTTTCGTCACTAATCTTGATTGTTTTCTTCGAGTAGCAGCAGCAGCGATGATGAGCTTAGTCAATTGTCGTCAATGGATCAGTCGTTTTGGTGCGTTGATGGCGCGTCATGCTGAAATCCAATGCCTTTTAACGTGTGTTTTTGGTGCAATTGCTATCAGCAAGGACAAATCGATACGTGATTGTGACGGCAAGCTGGTGAAAGAAGAAATATACCGTCAGATTTTGATGGGAGACTACGATCTTAGCAGCAGCCCCGAATTTCAATGCTTCAGCCCTTTGGTTGAAGAAAAGTGCGTATATAAAACTCAATGTGCACTGTGCCACACTATAGAGCTAATTTTGTCGGTGGTGGTACCCAGAGGATTGCCAATTGAGGTTCGATATCAACTACCGTTGGCATTAGGCACGGTCAATGAAATTAGCACAGAGTGCACGATTTGTCAGCTTCGTTACGGTATTGGTGATCACATCGTAACGCTTCCATGCCAGCATTTCTTCCAGTACGTTCGTTTCTGCGACTAGTGTTGATATATTATGGTCGAAATGAATCACTGGTTGACGTTTATACCGATACTTGCAGTGCGTGTTGCGTGGACAAATGGCTATGGAACCACACGTCTTGTCCGCTGTGCCGAACAGAAGTTAGTCTTGACCAAGAGGTGGAAAGATCCAATAACGTGAAGCACAACTTTACCGAGTGTTCAGTAGTGGACCAGGAACGAATTCGTCGCCAAATGCGCTCGACTTCGCAGTGCGCAGGCTTTCGGCCTGTCATTCCAGGTATGAATCGCTTAGAAATTGGTGTTTCTTGTGTGTACTGATAATATATGTGTGAAGTGGAAATTGACCAACTTGAATCGGAAGTGTCGCGGATGGTAATTGACGAGGAATCGGAAGTTGATTTAGTTTGGTAGGTTTACAGAGTATTTCGTCTAGCTTGTGTTACTAACTAACGCGCTTCTTCCTCCATACAGTCCGACTCCACATTACGCCACGGACTCTCAAGATGAGTAAAAATGCACAGATATTCCGGCGGATTTCTTTGGTCAAAGAATCTTCTATACACAAAGCAACGACACATATCTAAGCTCGGTGGCCTAGTCTACATGGAGTTATCAATGGCATTATGATCGGTCCTTCACACTCCTTTCTTCCTGACAGCTGGAACACAAACACACAGCTACCACAAGCACGAAAACAGCAACAAGAATCCGGACAGTGCAAGATGCCGGAAAAAGGACACGACCATATACGATGATAAAAATAAATATCAGCTTTCACGGAGTCTTTAGTCGTGGCCAGCATACGTGTGATTCTCGATTATTACATGTATGAAGTGTGCTCCCTACCATAAATTTAGATGCATTAGGTTTTAATCGGACCTAGGTTGAATACGTGTCATCAGTATGTAGGAAAATAAAGGGCCAGCTAGCACTGCTGAGTATTCACAAACCGGCTAGAGATTGTAAGTACACTTGTTTTCTGCTCCCGCGTTTTCAGCTTACACCGTAACTCGTAGACTACAGTCACACCTCCCAATGAAAACCCCCCTATCTGGCAGAATTCCTTTATCTGAACCCTCAAGTGGGGTGTGCGGTATTGGTACCGGTAATACCACCGGTAGAACCACCGGTATTAAACACTACCGATACCGATAGCCGGGAACTTCAATGTAGGTATGAAGAGTACCGTACCGATACCGCCCTGAGTAATGTTGGTATCTGATAGTATTCACCGTCAGAGCCAATCTAGGTACTCGGTACTGATAGTATTTACCGTCCATACTAATCTCGGTATTATTGTGGATTTCAAATATTTTGGCAAATATGATGGTCTGAAATCCGTAATCAAGAGTCACAAATATGCGTAAGCCCCGAATTGGAAAAATACACTCTCAGAAATAGAGTAATTAAACGGACCATCAACACCCACCCCTAGCCCGAATGGGCAAACCCGGTCCTTTTTGCCACTTTTCATCGGCAAGACGGAGAAGCGAGTAGTCATCTGACAATTTGCAATTTCTGCAAAAGTCATGACATTTTCGGATGACTTTCGATGGCGAGCGGTCGCACTTATTCATATCTACAGCGTTCCCATCTCCCATATATCAGAACTGTTTGGCGCCAAAGAGCGTACAATACGTCGCTGGTACGCTATGTTCCTTCAAAAAGGGGTGGTGCGAGTGGAACGGGACAAAACGCAAACCAAGCGGTGGAGCCCTGATGTGCTGAAGGCAGTAAAGGTCTACGTAACAAGTCATCCAACTTTCTACATTGAGGAGCTACGCAACTACATCCTATCACACTTTCCGCAGACTAAATTTGTATCCACAGCCACTATATGCCGTGCTCTACATGTAGATCTGAAGCTCATGGCCTCATTTTGACACATTTGAATGCCGAATATACCGTAATGTAAGTGATTCTATGCGCGCTGGTGGCGCTTTTGAGTCGGGTAGTGGTCTCGTGGCCTCGAAAGAGCAACTGAATGCTCTGCTGCTCGTCAAACGACCGTGAGACCGCTTTTCCAGCGGTCTCACACTCCACACTTTGCGCTTCAAGTCGCCCATTTGATCTTAACAATGCGTCACTCGTCCCTCCACGACGTTTTTCTCTCGTTAGCGGCAGATACCGACATGACATCCATTTGTCAAAAGTACGCAACGCAGTATACAAATGACGGAGTGTTACATGCTCTTATACTCGATGTAGTGCTCCAAATTGCTCTTGCATGGACACACTCGCGGCTCTCGACGGCTTCAAGCGCTTCAATTGCCAAGCGAGTAATCGATCTGCTTGCTCCCTTGCTCACGATCGTGTGTCGCCATCGCTCTCCCCACTCGTTTCTCCATCGCGACACGCTTCGAAAGGCAGCACAGTGTCTGGTGATGATTTGGACCACGTGTGTGAAAGATGCTCTTCTATCGAATGATGAAGCTCTTTTAGAGCACACCGACCGATCCCTCCTGTTTGACGGCTCGTGGGCCTCGCGGTTGAATCTGGATCATGTTGCACCCATGCGTGCCCTTGGCTTCATGGCCATTGAACGTGCAACTTTGTCACTAAAGACGTTGCCAGCGTTGGACTACTTGACCATGACGTATACAACGGTTTTTGACACTTTCGAAGCCGACGCGGTCCGGTTTGCCGCAGGTTCGCTTTTAACGACAGTCTTCCGTCACTATCAGGGTCTTTCCTAGGACGAACAAGCTGCACTTGTCAAGATTTGTCATGGGGTTGACTTTTCCAAGCACCTGGTCGGGCTTTTCGTTGCTTTGGTACAAAAATCCGCATTGTTTGCTCTTCAAACGTCGACGGCGTGTGATCTTATTGTACGACTATCTCACGAACGCGATCGATTTGCACCCTGTTTGGGCAATCTAAAGCATGAACTGACAGAGGTACGGACTTGTTTTCAAACGCTTGCACTTTTTTACTGTATGTTCCTTTTAAAAGCGCATTTGTTTGTGACTTGTAGACGCTCTCGCTTCGTTTCTGGCGTCAAAAATGCACGCGCTGGTATCAAACCGCGAACGTGCGTCTTTCAACCGACAACGACGTTTTGTGGCAGGGTTCGTTGCTTTCAGCCATTTGTCAGCTCTTGTCAGAACTTCTCCAGCTTTTCCAAGCCCTTTGCCACGACGCAGAAGCCCCGTTGCTTCTCCAGGTCCCAAGCATTTCTTTCTTCTTGTTTTAATGACATTTTTATTTTATTTTTTTGACGTCTTTTGTGCGGTTGTCTGCCTTGCAAATATCAGGATACGACGTTGCTCGGTCAATTAGTCGAGCTTTTGAACGAGGTCGCTGCTTTGAATGACGACAAGGGAGAAGATGAGATGATGACGTCGAGTCAATACGAATTGCTCGAGCTCTGTGTGAGTACATTGAGCCTTGTCGTCGTCCGAGTTTTTGACAGCGTCCACAACGTCAACCTCGACGAACGAAACCTGAATTGTGACGTCGACAAGTTCCTTCAAGTCGTGTCCAAATGTCTCGATCCGCGTCATCCCGTCGCGTTTCGAATCTCTTTTGCTCTGATTCTACCTTGTGTAGGTATTTTTTTGACCACAATTCTCTCTCTCTCTCTAACTCGTTTACGATCCATGTAGATGTCATGTTTACTGCCCCAGTCTCTTGAATCGTCGGATATAGTCGACCTGAATGCCCTCGGCTCTCGTCTCTATGATTTGTACGTCCACGTTGTGGAATTTCGACCGCTTGCCGTCAATCCAGTCGTGTCCGAAAGACCAAAACATGTCTTTCCATTGGCATGGATCCACCGTGTTGCATGTGCCTTGAAGCTCCTTGTGGAATCCCATCCAAGCTTTCAAGCGTTGCTTCGAGTAAACCACGCAGTCGAATTCACCATGACGTCAATCAAAACGTTGTTTCAAGCGAGTCGACTCGATGATGGTGGCTTCCGAGTAACTCGCAGCGTCCCAAGAAAAGAAACGCCATTAAGACCATCGTGTCGTCATTGGCTGCAAGTCAACTGTGTATTTCTCAATATAAACAACTAAGCATGCACTAACCTGTAATTTACCAAAATGCATCTCTTTCAGTGTAGGAGATGCATACACAGGAAAGGTTCGCTTCACCAAATTAAACTGGCCACTTTGTTTAAAGTCGAAAGGTTCTTCGCCATACCTGCGACGTACAAAGCCATAGGGTTTCTTGTCATTCCAAATGCTTAATTATTCAGTAGAGAATAGTGTTCCATTACGGGTGTTTTCATACTACGCCCAGCGACCTGATCGTGCGGGCATGGTGCATCTGCGAGCAGCACACCACGTCGATTGGTACATTCTCTAATATCTTCCCTTCTTTGAAAGCTTTTTTCATGCCTACATCGCTGTCCAGTATATTTTTTCAGTAGTAAGTAACTCAATCATCATTTCCCTTAACTACCCCAAGTAACACACCTCACGGGAATATCGATGGATCCAGCATAGCGTCAAACGTCCGTGGGATGGTCGCGCTTGCGATTCCACACTCTGTGACAACAACAAAATAATATAGTAGACGCAAACCCCACTACTTTACCGACCTGGAATGAGATGCTCACCTATTACGAGGAAGATCTCTTTGTCTTGTCCGAAATGGGGCTACTGGTTTTTTGAGAGGGCGAAATGTCTTAAGAAGTCAGTTTTATCTCGACCTAACCTATATGGGGTCCGCAATAGAAATCGTTTCAGTCCGAAATCTGACCCGAAAACGGAGGGCAAAAGATTTGCAATGCACAATACATTAGTACCGACTAAATCGGTCTCCAGAGACAATATTTTGTCTCGGTATCTCAAGTACCGTAAAAGTCGGATCCAGTGGGACATACGGATCGAGTGGGACACCACCAATCTGTAATGTTGACACCCACCAACATGTCAAAATCTGTCGAGGTTTATTACCTAATTACTGCACGCTCCACACAAGAAGGTACAGGCCGGAAGTCACGGGGACCCCAATAACCCCAAAAAACCTCAACAATTTTTTTTGACTTGATTACGACGAAAAAAAAGTGTCCCACTGGATCCAACTTTTACGGTATTGCCATACTGAAAACAGTCGTAGAGTTGATAGTGATATTAATGTTTTTTACACTCCCCATCTATCTAGCCTGGTTAATGCATCGCTTAACATTCAAGCAAAAGATAAGGAGGTGGACAATTACTGATGAAGTAAATAGTATCTCTATCTGCTTAGTATCGAGTATGTCGAGCAAAGAAGTGTCAGCACCACCACCACTATCATTATGTTTTATAAGCAATTATATATGGGGAGACATTTTCATGAACAAATATAACCAAACGTAAGCAAATTTATGCAAAAAATATTAACGATATGACTAGACCCCAAAGAAGGAGTTAAGGAGCATTATGGTAGTTAGTTTTTATAATATAGTGTTTTTTCGTGAATGAAAGCTGTCTTTTATGTTGGAGAGAAAAATTTAAAAAAATAAACAAGTTGTGGTAACCTTTGATAACTATCTACTAGGATATTAATGACTAAAGCGCAAATACTCCCTCACTATCCGTCCGTCGTCTTACAACGGCAATGGCAATAGTTCTCCATGGTGGCATGCAACCCTCTTCTGACATACTTTACTTGTGAACACTGCCATGGATTAAGGTCTATCCAATTATGGGGTATTAACTATATAAGTCAAGCCCAATAGAAACTACCGGTACTAATTACCGGTATGCAGTCCAATGTTGGTGCAAGTACCGGTATGTGATACCGGCCGAATCCAATTTCGGTACTAATTTTGTATACTGTACCAATACCGGCCATGTTAATTTCGGTAGTAAGCCGTACCGACGTGTTACTTTTGGGTATCGGTAGGAAACTATAGTATCAGTAACTGTTATCAGCAAGTTTTGGTACCAGTTCTCAATTTGCTTTCTAGCACACACCTGATTGGGTGGATTGACGAACTACCAAGAACTTTAAAGCTACTACGACAATGCGCGTCCCGGACCCTGGGTCCGGTCCACCATCTAGTGGTGGCATGTCGGTGGACCCGACGAGTCAAGTGAAGGAGTTATCCGGCTCACCTGGAAATGCGGGAGAAGAGGACAACCCGACGCGAGGGGAGGGAATGGAGGTCGAGGAACCTCAAGCAACAACGACCACGACCACTGAACCTGATTCGACGAAGAACCAGGTCAATTCAGCTGGTCACCATAAACATGATTCTAAGATGGATACTTCGACAGGTGGTACGTCGAAGACATCAGAAGTCAGAATCATTTCTGAAACTGTGCCATCTGCCGGAAATAAAAAGGTCAAAGTTAATTCAGCAGTGGACCTAGCCGGGGCATTGAGGGCTGCATTGGAAAATGCTTCCCAGACTTCACCGAAGGTGAAAGCGTGGGCTGATACCATGCAACAACTATTTGAGCAAGTGTATGTTAAGGCTAACGGAACAGCGTCAAAGTTGTCCCCTAGTGCGAAACGCTTGCCATAACTAAAAAAAGGAGAAAGTGACTGTCTCTTGGAACTATTTGAACATATTGTGGTCAAAGAGAAACAAGATTGGACAGAATGGAGACAACGAATTGTTGGTGCGGCTATCAGTGCGCAGAAGTCAAACCAAACATTCGAAGGAATTTTACGGAAAATGATCGGACAGGCAGCTGTGCGACAAGCGGGTCAAGATCCGCCACCACTAACAGGTTGGGCGGCGAAAATTGCACCCAAGGACAATTCAACCGTGCAGAAAGTTATCACGACGGATTTTCTTTTCCATAAGGAAACTTACGATGGAGCACTGATTCATGAATAAAGGAAAATTTGTGAGAGAGAATATGCTAAGTATGCCCCGAACAAATTAAGGGACGGTACTGATCACGAATGGACAATTGTGCAAGGACTGCTAGAAGGCAACATTATTGCAAGAAGAATCCCTCAATTTGTTAAACGGATAATGTCACCAGAACATCATGTCCATTTAGCTCAAACTATACGGGTACAGGTTGAAGGTTGTTTGATTATGGACATGAAAGGTGAAAGTCCGATCAAAGCGGCCTTTTTAAGTACGAAGTGCATACAAGAAATTATCGCCACTGCTGCAGCTACTCGGTCAAAAGGATCGAAAGAGTTATGGGCGATGATTGCCCAAGTGAAAACGATAAGTTATAACGCTAACAATCATTCGGTATACTTTTACTTTTATACTTGCGAAATGACGGAACAATTTGTGGGTGTCAAAGTACCATTTCATCGGTACGACCATACGGTGTAATTTACACAAACGTAAGGATAATACTGTCGATTCGATATGGAATAATCAAGTGGACAGTAACGGGGGAAAATATAATCATGATGATTATTATGCTTGTGTGTTGAAGAATGTGTCAAGGACAACTGACTTGACACAATTATATGCCATGTTGAAATATAAAATGGATGTTCCGTTTCAATTGGAAGATTTGGATAATGGTGGGCCCTTGTCGGAAAATTCCACATCAGTGGGATTAACAATGCCCACTATGAACTGTCCAGAGAAACTTTCTGATATATGTCGTTTGTATTGGAATCAGGTAATGGTAATCATTGAGCATCCCAAAATGAAGGGACGGCGCCAATGTTTACGCTATGGTGAATTGGGGCACCCAATGAAACACTGTACGATCACTGTTGAAGCAATGAAAAAAACACGATGCATCGTTATTTCTAATGAGGATACGAAGAAAGTGCAAGAGTTCGTGGATACGTTTTCAAGCATGGGTGATCTGAAGGACCAAGTTGATATACACAGGAAAACCGCAATTGACGACGCCAACATAAAAAAAACGAGGAAATGAACGAGGAAGAGGATCATAGTGAAAATCCAATTTCACCATCTTCTTCTAAAACGGACACTCCAGACCAGCAGGAGGAGTCCCAGATTGAGAATAAATCTCATCCAAGTGCATCACCGGACTGGGTAAAAGTAACGGTTAAAAAGAAGACTAAAAACAAAAAAGGTCGACCAGTCAGCAGCACGCCGAACAAAAAACGGTGTTAAATCCAGCCTCAACACCAGGAGGTAACACACAGGGACATGAAAAGGACACTACGCAGGCATTAAATATCAGTATTGCCGGCACTAAGGAGAAAGGGATGGTACACCCAAAAAGAAAAAGACATAAGTGGAGATAAGATCCGCCAGTCTATCGGAGACCATGTGAAAATGGAAGGCCAAGGCAAAGTTACAAAACGAAAGAAATTGCCAGCTGCTGATCAAATTAGTCAACAAGAATCTAAGAATTCAGAGGCGCATAAGGACAGTCAATTAAGTAAACAGTCACAAAAAACACGGCCTAACTAATTGACGAAGGCAAGATCAAAGACAAGAGATTCGGGGAGTGTTAAACCATCTAGAGGTTAAAAATGGTTTAGTGGATGGTTTTCAGATGATGGAACAAGTTACAACTCCACTACCAAACAAAGTTACCCTAAAAGACGCAAAAAAGCTAATGGGAATAAGACGTATTGCAACACCGGCGACAGGTAACTGTCAAGTGTATGCAATATGTCAAGCACTAGCGTCGCTTCAATTCCAAAGTTAAAATGTTGTGGCACTAGAAACGTTAGCTCGACTGGTGAAAGAAGGAAGTCATATTTGGGCTCTACTAGACTTCGAAATAAAATTCCCGGCGGGTATTCGCAAGCATACTTTATTGGGGCTAGGACGTGGTTAAAAATTTCAGCAAAGGAGTCAGCTCGCGAATTCAAACAATATTTAAGAGAATTTGCGAGAATTTGATCCAAGATTACTGATACAGTACCACCAAAGGCTTGGGGAACTAATGATACATAGGCTACCATGAGTAATTTACTTCAGAAATACATCTTTGTCATTAACACTAATTCAGTGATGGAGGAACCTGGCGTAATTCATTACGCACCAGAAACACGTAACAAAAAACATAATTGTTACATGATGAGTGGAGAGTATCCTATTTCGTTACAGACTTGTATTGAAACGGTTCGAGGCCTGAAACCCATGACTACAACGGATTATATGCACTGGCCAATTGTTCTCTTTTTTAAAGATGCACATTATTCAGCGTATATCCATGGGCTAAGATCTCATGGCGACAAGCCAGAGGATGAAGTGGATGTAATGATGACTGAAACTAGTAGTTGCAGTGATTCAGAGGAAGATTATGATGATGATCGATGTGATAACACTAAAAGTGAACAAAATGTGGATATAGTCATGAGAGAGGTCTCCGACCACACGGAGAAGGAAACCGGTATCTTTAAGGAAACAAAGTCCCAACAGGCATGGCAGACTGTAGAATGGGACAAAGTGACGGAGGATATTATCAATAGGCTGATTGGACCGTCTATTCATAATTATTTTAAATATGGCATTGAGCAGATTATTCTGACTCATGATCCTGGACTGTTAGATGTCCTTCATTTTCTAACGGATAAGGTAGGTCGGCAATCAATTCCAGAGCAAATTAAGTTAATGGAAGCTGACCTGTCTCAACCAGACATCCGCAAGAAATTGATGCATCAATACAACATTCCAGAATCTGTATTGTACCAATGGTACCATCGAGTACGGACGTATACTCAAGATGGTAATGAACAAAAATTACTAGTGCAGCTTCGGAAGCAGAGTTACAAACAGAAGTTGAACACGATACATTAATTGAGGAACATGAGAGAACGACAAAAGCTAAAAGGTTGTGTACAAGAAAAAATCCTGTCGAAAGTGGGACTCAGGTTGTAGCGAAACCAAACCGCTACGTACGAGGAACGGATGTTAAAGTTGTTCATCTTCAGCGTGAATTAGTGGATGACTTTAATGAATGTGCTTCAAGTCCAACAGAGACTACGGAAGATTGGATCAAAGCATGGGGCGCTTTAGAGGTAATGTGGAAGCAACAGACCACAGTGCCCTTTCCACACCTAAATAAAGGTCCAGGAGTATGGAAAACAGCTGCGGATAAGGAGAGCATACGACTATTAAAATTATTGAAAACATTCGACGGAGCTCCTTATATCCTTGATGGTATAACCACCGATACGTTAATTGCTGTCACACGAATTTGGCGAGAACGATGTTGGTGCGCCATGATCGCACAAGGCAAAAATAATGGTATCGAAGGTGTTCCGGCTGCATGGTTTGGAGATTGGGAACAAAGATATGCAGCAATTAAAGCGCCAGAACAGCGAACAGTTATCATTCACAGCACTCAAGAATGGAATGAATTATGTCGAAACCACTACGGGGGCATTAAGTTAATTCGATTATGTGCTCCAGTGAGGAAATCCACATCTGATATGTGCATATCTATACGCCGAGCAGTTCGCCGCAATGGTGGGGGAAGATTATCGATTGATTCCATAATGGATTTGTTGCGGTGTCATTTTAAGGTAAAAGCAGCATATAAAGATTATGGAGAATGTTTTGATAAAATCCTGGAGGAAAAAGGATCAGCTTGGGCAGACTTACACGAATGGATGAACATTATTGCGGATCACTTCACAATCATCCCTGACTCTCCAAGAAAAAACTCTGACGACTCACAGGAGTCTTCACCCTGTTACTAAGCGCAACGAAACGATTAATGAACAGGTTGCACATGATTACTTTGATTTGTCATCGATGGAAAGCTATGCGAAATATAGACTCTTAAATGAAATGGAATTCCAGCCGATTAAATCAGAGACATATAATCAAATGGATGAGACTTCTCTAACCATTTTGACGCAAAATGTTAGAGAATTTAGGAAAACAGATATTATCCGATGGCTATCAGCGTGGAGATATATGAAAAGGCCACATTTACCCACAATTTTTGTACTCCAAGAAACCCATATTACGTCTTCCAAAATAGCTTTAGAATACACTAAGCAATAGAATCGGTTATGGGAAATTTATAACTGTAACAGAGAATTTAGCATATTGGAGTATAGGCGGTGATAAACGGGTGGAGTAGCAATTCTATTTCACCCAGAGTCGGCCAAGTTGATAACTCCATGGAAACAACAACTTTGGTCATCACATTTATTGCGGTTGAGTGGAAAACTGTGACGATTGTAAATATATACGCTCTAGCCAGCAACCCCACTGACAGAGCATATTTTTTTACCGAGGTGGACCAGATTATATCCAACCAGCTGGATAAATTAATACTATGTGGTGACTTTAATTGCGTTGAATCCCCAGTAATAGATCGATCGGATGGAAAAGGTAATAATAACACTGAGAGTATCAGTTTATCTCGTCTCGTGGAAAAATATCATTTAACGGATGCGAGGGCCTTCATAGGATCAGTCTCCGGTGATGGGAAATTAGACCCGAGCGAACACTTTACTTTTTGGAAAGGTAACTCGGCTAGTCGAATTGATCGATTTTATGTGTCCAAACCATTAACAGCATTGACCCAATGGCTAGATGTCAGTGAACCGCCTGTTTATTCCGACCATGCTCAAGTTAAACTCTACTTATCAGAAAGAGACAGTACCAAAAAAATTTTTTTACCAGAGACCCAGGTACCTTTTTTGGGTCATCTCAATTTGGGATGCATGATATGATAGAAGGGGCATTACGAAACATATTGGATAGTCGAAATTCAGCTGACACTAAGTGGGACCTACTGAGTGCTAAAATAGTGGCCACTCTATTTCGTATATCCAGGAAATCAGCACGGCGTAGAAGACGAAGAGCACGTCAACTTCGTAGTTCATTACGCAGTAATGCACGCACCCGGAAACACCTAGTTACAGCAATAGCAGAGGCAATCCATAAGTCGCATAGAGTACGTCAAGGAAGAAGACTCCATCGGAAAGAGGAAGATTTAAGATGACTCTATAAAAAGACTTCAGTGCGAGAAAAGGACCAAACAGTATCACAGATAATAGTACCTAATGGATCAGAAGTTCAACCCGGATTGACGATACCAGATAAATTCGCGTTGGTTTGGCGAGAAATTCTAGGTGTTGAACATCGTGAAGTACTATTAGCAGACCTTGGACGGAAAGTGGCAGAATTATTTACAATTCCTACCACTTGAAAGGTGTCAGCAGAGCAGAATAAAATTTTAATCGCCCAGATTGAGGAAAGTGAGGTTTTATCTGCAATCAAGCACCTGGAAAGACGTAAAGCAGCTGGATCAGATGGTTTAAACAATGATTTTTAAAGGATTTTGCAGAAACACTGAGCCCAACGATGACACGTTTTATATAATGGATTACTTGAAGGACAAATGTCACCAGTGTTATTACAACGAGCATTGGTGTTACCTTTGAGAAAAAAGGTGATTCGGCAGATGCACTAGATTACATACCTATTTCGTTACTACAAACTGGTTTCAAATTTTTAGCGATAATACTGGCATTACGTTTACAAACCTTTTTAAGGTTTATTAATCGGTGATACACGGCAAGGTTTTGTGTCTGGTCGGCGCATGGAAAAAGCAGTCGCAATAATGATGGCCACACTACAGACCGAACAATCATATCAAAGTCAACTTTTACCAAATGAAGAGTGTCCAGGTATTTTATTTTTGGATTTCGCTGAAGCCTACAATACTGTGGATAGACATTATTTATATCATGTACTATCGTTATTTGGGTTCAGTTCCAGCTTTGTGATTTAATTAGAAATTTACATGAAGGCACTACAGCTGAATTTCTCGTCAACAATCATATTTCTCAACCAATAAAGGTCTGTTCAGGAATACGTCAAGGTTGTCCATTGGCACCATTGTTATTCATTTTAGCTGTGGAACCACTGACATTGGCTATTCAACAGGAGACGGAACTAGATGGCGTTTAGATTCTGCTTTTGATAAGCACCAATTCTCGGCATTTGTTGATGAATCCACCATATTCTTGCAGAGAGCAGAACAGATGGGCAAAGCTTTAGAAGTGGTGAAAAAATTTGGGCAACTTGCAGGGCTGAAAGTACGACCCAAGAACAATAAATTTTTATTTCTGAGACCAACAATTCTTCCCAAAGAATGGTGTGGTATACCAGTTTTAAAGAAAGGAGTCTCAACACGTTATTTAGGATATGAAATCGGTTTGGGCGATATGACGGAAGTTATGGGGTTTACGTATCCAACAGATACATAGGAGATTAGCGACAGCAGTGTCTTGCTCTCTTTCGATTATGGACAGAGTCATACTATTCAATACGATAGTCTTACCAGCAATCACATTTATCGCAAAAGTATTCGATTCTCCGGACCACATATTGAGTAAGCTCATACAAATCCAAAAAAGGTTTATTTGGTCTCAGATTACAGACGGAAGTTCAGCACGTCATAAAATGTCTGCGCTTAGTCTACACTCCTCGTGAAGCTGGAGGACTAGGGTTAGTTTCCATACCGTTAGTACTACAGGTTCAACGCCTGAAAGATGCGACAACATGGCTACTAAGCACAAACGATATTTATAAAACGGCATGGATGATCTGGCGGATTTCATACTCATCTCCTGATGAATCATTATGAATATCTCCTATTCAAAGGAGACATTTTACGTTATGCAAGAATGTGACAATTTCCAGAAAAATAGGAATATTGAGTCAAAAATTAGGCTGATTGCTAAGTCCGTCTTCGACTCAGCAAACACACTTAATGACATACGTGGAGCAGAACTTACCGTCTCTGATTTCACGGATACAAAGTGAACCCGGACCACATTCTTATGGCTTAAAGAATCTGAAGTCCTTGAATTATGTGTTAATGTGGACAATATTCCCTATCACAATTTACTTCCAGGGTATTATCAGGCATCCTGGGGTACATTTAGTTGGGCAAGAAATCCCTGGATACCAGAAATACAGGCAACAACATTGGTACCCAACAAATATGATCGCATTCCAGAATCCAGTATTCGTGAGTTACAAATCAAAAGGATAGCTCAGAACAAGTATCAATGGAAAGTCTCTGTCGGACAAAAGGTTTCACATACCCGAATAAAATTGGGTTGTTGGTTGACAGCGATCATCCTAGCTTCTCCTAGAGTTCAAATTGGGGAAAGTATTGGGGTACCACCTCCCATACAACTGTATAGATGTCCGGAAGTATTGAATTAATACAGTTGGTCTGTTCTCAAGCCTGGGATAGTGGAAGGACATACGAAGACAAATAGTTTAATAATTTCACTACGTCAATCAGCGGGTAGAATCTACTGGGCACTTAAGGTTAAGGAGCCACTGTTGGATGACAATGGTAAGGAAGTGAACATAAAGACAGTGGTTTGTTATCCACATCCTGAGTTGCATCAGTTTGGATGGCCTCTGGAAGAAGATACGGCATTTTGGCGAATACCACAAGCGATTAGACGGGTTTTCAAGAAAATGTATGTTGAGAATATCGCAGTTCGACTACCAGAAATGATAACCCGATGGGAGAAGAAACACCTACGAGATGACTGGTGGAGAACTACGCAGGATCAAACTCCTGAACAATTATGGAAACATAAGCATCTTTTAGCTGATTACCAGACATGGGTGGTATATCGCATGGCTACTTATCAGCTAAACACATTCTATCAAAGGGTGGACGGGACACAAATTTGTTCCCTTAACCCCGACTGTACTATGAAAGCTCAAGATATTGTACATATCTTTTGGGATTGCGTCAGTGCCTGTCTCATTTGGACCAAATGGCTCAGCCATTGGATTGGAGAATCAGTGGAAGAACAGACACTTAATTACTTTAAAAGACATATCGTAACACGACAACCGCCTGACATTAGCGATCGAATGCGATTAGCGATGATGGAGAAATATGAAGTTAAATCCTTCTCTTGCACGAAACAATTCGGACGATTATGGTGGGGATTTTGTGGAATTATAGTGGGATGGTTGTGACAATTGCGTAACAAATCAATTTTCAATGGTTTGAGACACAAGTCCGCAGAAACCATTAATTTCTTATGGGCTCAAAGCAGAGCCCAACTAGACACATTTGCTACATTTGAGCAACAACAACCTCCGACAAGAGAAGACGGGATGCGTCTACAATTGTGTATCCAGTGCGTGTTTGACACTTTACCAGCACGGCGATCAAAAGCGAGCAGATACTCGGCGACCGAGAAATTGTATTATCAGGAAGATCCCGACCCACATTTAATTTCGAGGATAAGGTATTATATAGTAGCCAATAGTTAATAACTAACATGGACTACCTTACACGGAAACTTTGGTACCTGATTCGCTACTATAGTACCGGTGCCGAAACGTGATACCGCACACCCCTGGTCTGCACCAATCAACACACTGTAATTTTGTATGAACGAGCGAATTCCCTCTTTTACTGGGTCATTTCATAAGTGGTCGCCACTTCAGCTTTGTAATGTAGAGACAATCTTGAAGATGAAGATCTTTCTGCGGCTCGCTTAAGCAAAAAATTGAAAAGCATCGCACCTGACAAATGTTGCAACCGCTTGAGTAATATACGTCATGCGCTCTGGTACATCCAGAAAGTTGCCAAGAGTAGTTACGGATTCAATTACAGTTTCCGGGTACCCCCTTTCCTTTGTTTGCAATTGCAGCAATTCTGTATTATTGAGGCAAGTTAGGTTAATTTTCTTTTCGGTAAAGCCGTCTCACACTTACTGCTACCATTAGTTCTGGTGGGCATCCCTACCGCCTCTATGAGTTGCTCTGTTAGCCTCATCATTTTACCAATGTGGCTAAGGTCATATTCTTACGATCATGACGCTTGAGAGTTTCTCAAACATATTTGCTTAGCACCCATGACGTTGCCTTTGAAGTCGGATACAGAAAGACGTTTCTTTAGCAGGTTGAAATATTTTCTTGTCTACGGATAGAATTTACGTGTCAGATCTGACATCACCAACTCCTCGCCTAGTATATCTCCTTATATCCCTCGCAAAACAACTTTGTGGCATCAAATGTATGAACGAGTTGTTCCCGTACCTATAAAAAAGCACAAGCACATATGTGTGCCCTCAGCAAAAGAACCTTTGGCATATACTCAATCATTCTATAGGACGGACTCGTGACCAGGGATAGGAACAAAATATTTAATTTTGACGTGATTGCAATTATCTGAGGTCACTGATTGATTGGTACATGTTACCCAATTGTAATCATTGATTGGATCACAAATGTCAATTGCAATGACTCATTGCAAAATCTTATATACTATTAATTGTTATGGATTAAAAATTGGAATTGTTTTTTTTAATGCACTGTTGCCCGCCAATCAATTTCAGAAGAATAGCAGGCGCGAGCTTTGCGGAGCTCAAGGAGCTTGTGAAATTCTACTACAAGGACCCTGAAGGTGGCAAATTTATGTGTAAGAATGAAACCTGTAGCAAATCCATAGTACAAAGGCGAGGTACGGGGTACACAAACCTGAAAAATCACTTGAGGAAGTGTATTGGCAAAGACTTCGTGAGGACGTTTCACGACTTTCGCAAAAGTTTGTCGACGTCTCTTGATGGAACTATCCTTCGAAGTCCCCTGTTGAAGTCCAACTCCAAGCGGAGCAGAGATGTGTACAAAATGGCTTGAGTGGGTTGTCGTTCGTATTTAATCATCGATTAAACTTGATAACCCACTAACAAGAGATATATCGCCTGTGGATTGTCGTCGATTAGCTCAAAAAGTGCTCGAAAGTACATCCTGCGTGTTGTTCCCATGGTTGAGTCAGCTATAGCCAATGAGTGGCCACCACATTTTGGCATCAGGTTTAATGGATTGACATCCAGTTCGACGCATTTTATTGCCCTATATGCCACTTATTTTAAAGACGGCGTCTACACTGAAACGTTGCTGAAAGTATCACCTCCGATTGATGAGCGCAATACAAAGCTGACGACCATATCGACCTCCTTGAACACGTTTTGACGCTCTACAACCGTACAAGTTCGTCCGTCATAGCTCTCATTGGTGATAATTGCTCGACTAACAAGTCTTATTTCCAACAAGATGGACATCCCGTTCATCGGCTGTGCGAATCACAAACTCAACCTTGAAATCAAAAGCTACCTGCAGAAAGATGAAGATATGACAAATGCAATAGCAGCAGTGGGATATGTGAAGCTTTGCACTATCAGAAATTCTGCGAGACTTTGCCTGCATACAAATATTCGCCTGTGAAAAAAAATGAGACACGTTGGTCGTTAACATACGAGATGGTGGATCACTTCTTGAAGATTGAGTTGACAATTACAGCAGTCAGTGAAGTTCGAGGTTAGACTCCAAGTACAGAGAAAGTTGCGAAGCTGAGAAGATTGGTGACATGGCAGATATCGCCAGGATTTTATTTCGTTCTGGAACAAATGCAAAGTGCATTCAGGGTAACTATTACGCATTACCAAGTTGTCCAGTTGTTCGCATCCGAAAAGGACCCCAGGAGGTCCTGGGAAGAACATTTTTATACATGGTCACGCTCGCAAGAAAAAGCGAGTCCAGTGAGCGTTTGATGGTGGAAAATATCGTGAAATTGGCAGCACCAAGGCTGGAACTTGCGCTGATTGTGCGCTACAATCCATATTAATAGAGCTGGAAAATTTACTGTAAATTCAGTGGGTGAAAACAGAAGCAAGAGCGTGTGGAGTTGAAGGACACATACGCAGGAACTGTCCATAACAGGCCTCCAGAAAAGGTCCGAAGTGAAGCGAAAGAAAAAACCGACAGAACCACACGGGTTCAAAACAACGTTGCTTCTTAATGACAGCAGAAAAAGGAATACATGGGACGGAAATGAACGAGGAACAGGCGAAACCCGAAAGCGATCTGTGAATCGTAAGGAGCAGTCGCGCTTTAAGCTGACGAAGAGGAATTCGTGGCCGCTGCAGTTGGTGAAAGCAAGTGCTTGGTATAGGAGAACTGTTTGGAGAGATTGGTTTGAATTAAAGGGCGCCGATTGTCTTATAGATCGGTAATCAGGCCGCAAAAAAACAACCCTTGAACGAAGCTAGTGCTGCCAGCACTAAACCCGTTGGCGTAAAGTTGAAGTTTATGAAGGACTACGGCAAAAAAGGGAAGATGAGACCAGAGCACGTCTTAAGTCGAGATATGGTTGCCGATTTATTGACCAAGACATTAAGTGCAGCCAGGATCGCGGAATTGGCTTTCCACAAAGAATTATCGGATCATTATTACCGACTCTCGTCCCTATTTGATATGTCTTTCTTACAGTCAAGCAAGGTTTTTCCTTTTTTAAATAAACATTCTTTCTGTCCAATTTGATTTCACATCGAAATCAAATTGGACAGAATGAAAGCTTATATATCTCTTTTGAATAGAAATGAAGTTTGCACACATTTTTACGCCACTTGGTTGTGCCATCTGATTAGCGAGCAAATTTTTCCGGCATAGCAATGCCCGCAGCTAATACTAGCGGTTTTTTCCTGGCGCCTCCTTGTGGTGCGACTCCGTCACCACCTCGCAAACCACTGCCACGTCCTATGCCATCTTCATCCCGAATGGTTCGTGGGTTTTCAGCGTCTCTTTGAATGCGCTTGAGTACTCTGAGCCCTTGTTCCACCTGAGGACGTGCTAGGGGCCGGTCCTTGCGATCGTTCCCCCTCTACTACCTCCAAATGTCTGTCCATGCGTTTGAGGTACTTCATTATCGCCTTTGATGTTCACATGTGACTTTTCAGACGAGTATAACTTCGAAATGTTATTCCACAACGAGAAAAAATATTCCGGTATTCCACGAAAACCGAGAAACCGACAGGAATTCCGAGAAAAAAAAACTTGCGGTCGAACAAGTGCGTCGTTTAGGCCCATAAACCTTGGGCTCATACCCTGAAGGAAAAAAAGGGGCAGCTAGCACTAGCAAGGTAGTGCTGTGTATTCACAAACCAGCTAGAGATTGTAAATACACTTGTTATTCTGCTCCTGCGTTAGTTCGTCAAGTCAGGAAGTGCCCCCGCTTACACCTTCACCTGGCATGCCACACGTCGATGATATGATAAAAAGGAAAAATTTATATTTGTTATTAGTGTGCTTTGCAGCTATTTTGGCAAATAGAATCTGTAATTTTGACTTATGGAATTTATACAGATCTAAAATAAAATTGAGACATGTGCAAATCGAGCTCGAACTCCAGAATAAAAACAGCATTATGCCAAATAACTCGGTATTGATTATGTCAATGCCGAATTGCACTGTAGCTCACGCAATTCGGGATCTCTGGGTCTAAAAGAGACTTCTCGTTACTTTTAAGTAAATTGACTCTGGATTATCGCAATGTTTTTTTACATTAATACAAACACCAAATAAATTACATGGAAACAAGTGCAAACATGATACTTTATTGCTTTTAGATACCATAATCGTTGACTCATTTAATAAGAAGAGACAGCATCTCCACTTCCACATAAATCCCTGTGACTATGCTCTTCTTCTTTTTCTACTTTTCAGCGAACGGAACCCTCAGGGTATCTATCTGAGGCTTAAGTGTGTTGAAGGACGTCTATAGGAAGCAAGGAATGCTACAACGAAATAACTTCGGGAGCCATCGTTAGGAAGGCAATGCGTTGATAAAGAGGGTAGAGCAGGAAAGTACAAGCATTGTATCGCTCCAGGGTGGGTGAATGTCGTAAATGAAACCAACCTGCATGTTTTGCATTAAGGAGATGAGTACGTGACAGTCAGAGATCCTTTAGCTGACTTCCTGCTAAAATGCTTATTGTAGTGGAGAATAAACAAGCTTCACACGAGCCGCTTGATAGTACGCTTCGGTGAATCTGAGTCCAAATATGAACAAGAGATTGATCAAATAACACAAAAAATTACGGATGAGTTTAGAATTTCCGAGAAGTATGGCGCAAAGTCACCGCAACGGAGAGTTCTCGGCCGCTGATGCCAAAACTAGACAAAACGTGCAAAGGTGTGTGTACTGGATGGTAATATACTTACTGGTGAATTATTGACACATTTGTTTCTGATTAAAGCATTAGCGATCCAGCTGCAGGCACCGTCGATCGAGTTTCGGAAGTTACAAAAGACATATCTGGCGCTGTAAAAAACAAAAAGAGGACCCCGTCAAATTCGATTTTCTTGCAGAGAATGATTAAAAAAGCGAATTCGACGGGGTACCGTATTGGGGCTGATACGGTTCGTTCATCATTAGTCGCTGTATGTGTCTGATAATCTTTGTTTACCACGCATACTTGTACCACTTAGGGATTTGCACAGGCGCAGATTACAGAGTTCGAGATTAACGAAGACGTTATCAATGAACGCAATCAGGAAATTCAACGTACTGCCACGTCCATCACGGAGTTGGCCTACATATTTAGGGAACTTGCCGTGCTTGTCATCGATCAGGGAACGGTATTTAGCGCTTCATGAATGTGGTCTTCCAATGGTTCCAACAGTTGCTTTTGTACGAATCCACAAACGACATGTCTTACTTCGTCTAGCTCATCATAGTCTGGTTCCCATCGCTCCAAGCGAGCATCACCCAGCTGATCCATCAACGGGTTATCTTGAAGCATACTAGTTTTGTGTTCACCCATCTTCCTAGATGCTATATTTAATAGCATTCGAGCTTTGCGCTTCGACATGTAGGCGTGTCTATCGTCGAGGCTGATCTGTGTAAGTGCCAACACAAACGACTCACAACGTCGAAAATTCTCGTGCTCAGGTGCTGTAAAGATTTTCATCACGAGCTGTAACGCATTCAATGTGTTACAATGAGCTTAACAGGAGCATTCCGGGCGATCAAACTCTTCACAACGATGAGGTACGCCGATAAAAAATAATCTTGTAACAACAGTATGGCTTGTCTCCGTCGTGGGTCTATAGGTACAGATGCCACCAACGCGGCCGTCTGTCTCAAAAACACCACCTTCGCAAATGATACAAGTGGAAATCGACCACTTAAGAAGATTGAAGACTTGCCGGAGCCGGGTTGGCCCATTACGAAGGTAATAGGGCTTTGCACGCCACTGGTGTTGCGCAGAACTTATTTGCGTACTACATGCTTTTTGGTCGATAGCTTGACTACATGTAAACTCTTCTTTGCGGTGTTCCAGCTGCCAAAACGGCAAATTAATTGGTTTAGTGGATTGGATCGGCATTTCAATTTAAAATTAGCACTTTTTCATAGCTTATTGGCCCGAGTTTTAAAGGTGTCGAAACTCTGTTTTAAAACTCTAAAATAGAGAGCAAAATTTCTGCAAGCCACAATAAGTACTTTGTAACCAAAAAGTATATGTAGTGGTCCACGCAGTTTTGCTAAATATCATATCATTTTATCCCCAACGGAAAAAATGACTCCAAATTCCAACACTCCTTCCAAACCTTCGGGACTATCATACATTTATATGTATTTTAATGCATTCAACCAACTGCATAGTAGGATTTATACCACCTCGTAAACGAAATCGTAACTTCATTTCCATTCAAAAAAGAGATAAATAAACTCTCATTCAGTCCAATTTGACTTCGCAACTCCGCAATCCTAGCCGCACTCAATGCCTTGGTCAACAAATCGGCAACCATATCTCCACTTAAGACGTGCTCTGGTCTTATCTTTCCTTTCCACGTGTAGTCCTTGATAAACTTCAATTTTACGTCCACATGTTTAGTGCTGGCAGTACTAGCTTCATTCAAGAGATGTTTTATTGCGGCCTGATTGCCGATCTTTACGACAATCGGCACCCTTGAATTCGAATCAATTTCTCCAAACAGCTCTCCTATACCAAGCGCTTGCTTTCTAACTACTGAAGCGGTCACGGATTCCGCTTTTCAGCAGTTAAAAGCGTGACTGCTCCTTGTAATTTGCAACCCCAACTAGCAACAATACAATGAAAATAACTTTAGTGCTGATGCTTTTTCGTTGTCTGCGTCAAAATTTGCATCGCTTTAACTTACTATGCGCATATGCAAAGGTTCTCCATCGTCATGCTTTAAGATTTTGTGCCCTTGAAGTATCTTGCAATGCGTTTCTCCATTTGGAAATCCAATACAGTCGGTGAATGCGCGTGACGAGCCATTCTGTGCACCACAAACGCGATGTCTGGGCTAAAACACTTGAAAATCCACAGTAAACTCCCAACATGCTATTGGAAATCCATGATTGTCGGCGTTTTCCGTCTCTAGGAATAGGCAGTCGGGACTTCAAATTCCCGGGAAAATCTCCTTCCGAAACGGACGTTTTCTGTATTTTCGTTGTGCTTATCCAACATTATGTCTATCGTGACTTCTTAGTCAGTATAATAACCATTTGTTGGATCTCCTTCGACCCGCATGCCCAGAAACTTCTCGACGTTCCCGAGGTCCTTCAGCTCAAGTATACCCATTTCATCGATAACTTAATCTACTAGTTTTGTGCCAGTCACGTCCACCAGAACGGATTCATATTCATCATTTCGTATAAGCGCGCAGATGCCTGTCAGACACTGCGTGATCTTCATTTTCACCAGATTTTCTCGTAACCATAGGCGTCCTGCCTGATTTAAACCGTATAGGTTCCGTTCCAATTCCAATATCACCTCTTTTCCATCTCTTGCACCCATTTTTTCCCTTTTTTATTTGAGATTTTCACGCCTTGGTACTTGAAGGTGAATTTCATAGTCTCCTCCGTGGAAGCTTTAGGATGCGTCATCCAGGCTGGAATGAATCAAA
Organism: Sclerospora graminicola; assembly: GCA_001887855.2. Classification (NCBI taxonomy): domain Eukaryota; phylum Oomycota; class Peronosporomycetes; order Peronosporales; family Peronosporaceae; genus Sclerospora; species Sclerospora graminicola. Next base: position 62,383 of record MIQA02023994.1, read on the forward strand.
ATTACACGGATAGAAACGCAAGAAAGTGTCATTTATTTTGCATTCCCTCGGATCAATTATTAGCTTCGATATTTTGAATCATCGGCAGGTCGCAGCAATCGCAGAGCGCAGCTCAAGGTAGCAGCGCCTTTGACTTGGTCATCGAAAATGGTACTGAGGAAAATGACAGAAGGAGTTTTGTTGATAATGAGAGTCGAAAAGCTCCGACGGATAACATCATTGGTTTTAACACGATCATGCTGAAGCGACGTTCACGGTCGATATTAGAGATGTCATATGTATACTGAAGTGAAGACAAAATGCGGCAACAAGATGGTGCTTAACAGGAAACACGAGACAAAGGTCAACACGTTTGAACAAGGTCCTGTCGTGACTTGCTTACATAACGCAACAAGAAGACAACTTTCAAAAGACCGTGTATGAGAAAAAGCACAAAGTTCCTCAGTGTGCGACTACTGTACCGTACTGTCCCGCGTGTGGCTAGACTAGCATTTGTGTGGAACTTTTTTCTGTTTCGGATTTCCGGTGGGTTTGTTTCTGAAGCTGCGAGGTCAAAGACTGGATCGAAACCTCTAATTATCACGTTGATGTCTCTTATATACATGTAACATCTACCCCCCCGTACGATCCAGTTGCGTACCGCATTGAGCCTATTATAAGACCTGCGCGCGCTTACTCTAAAGTCGAAATCATTTGCACCTTTGAGAGCAAGCTGCGATTTCAATACCAAATGCAAAACACTCTATTACCGCGTATCAAGTGGATACGAAGCGTATGGAACGTTAGAAGTGCAACTTGTCAAAATTGCGACGTCGAATACCGGCGGAACGTTTAAGCTAACACTGGACAGTGACCAAGTAACTGAACCACTGTCGATTACAGTGCTGAATTCTGACATCGAAGAGAAAACATGCTACGTGTTTTGCAACTTACCGTCTGCGATGTGCGTGATCCCTCTGCAACTTCACTGTCTGGAACGTGCTTGGTCACTGGAAAAATAAGCTAACTCACACATTGTCCTTGAATTCTCCAAAATACAATTATAAATCGCCCAGAAGCATCAACCAAACGACTTTAAGATTGGGAAGGATATTGATGGAAAGTTAAGAAGGGGAATGATATGTTTGGTGGCAAAATTATTGTCGATGTCGGTTTGACGAGTGAATTAGTCAAAGTGGTCCTGTAAGTTTTCGAGATGATTTCTCTCGTGTTTCGGTCGTAAATGATACGGACAATCGTGGAAATGATGCAAGTATGGTGCTCAAGAACTTGAGCTGGATTGTATATTAACACCCGCTCTTGATATGAGAGACGGTTGCAGCTTGGTAACTAAGACGTTGATAGTTTTGTGGTTGGACTACATCCCTGAAACAACTCGGTCGAACGCTGGATTTTCGCAGGTTTTTCGTTTTGGTAGTGACATAAATTAAATGTATAGCACGTTTAACAGCAGATTTTAAACGTGTTAACTGTTAGTCATTTCCTCATGTGGGCATTGTTATATCACTACCAATGATACATCCGTTCTATGTGAAAAGCCGATCTCGTTACAAGTTCAAGTGGTTAGACCGGCCATGGCAAACTAATAGAGATGTTACCCTTAACCAGGGCACCAAACCGTGGATGGGCAAGTCCATTTTTCGATCATGCTGTAAGCTTGATTACAACTCAGACCAAAAATGCTCGTCGGAGTTATTACAGAGGATCACATGGATGAGTCGAAAGTGAAGTCTCTTGTTTTAAGAATTATTAACAACACAAGCCTTAAAAAATCTTTGGGGTTCTTTATCTCTAGCCATGCGGCACCGGAACGTCAATGTCGACATCTGATTTTTGAGACAGAGAGGCGGCGGTTGCGTTGGATGAAATAGATTTTTTGGGTTCGAGCCTTGTTACATCTCTTCTGTTTGCCATCGAGACGTAACGCACCAAAACCGACTGGTAGTAGACGCCATCGTCACCGCGCAGCGGCATCCAAGAGACAGGGCATTTGTCAGTGCAAAACTGATGCGCGACATCATGTCAAAACCCGACTCGTTTCACTTAAACGTGACAGACATGACATTCCAAAGACTGCACACCCTTTCAAAATGGTTCTCGACAAAGACTCGATCTGAAGAGATGCGGCGGTTTTGATCGAGGTCTGTATGGGTGAGCACCCATCCACGTGGCTGGCCTTTAGGCTGGATCGTCCGGATGGTGTCTTGCGCCCCCTGGTAACCCTTGTCCACGAGCACCGCCCATGAGTCAATAAACTTCTCGCTTCGTTCAAGATAGTCGTGTGGTGGAGCTGATTTCCAAATCCAAAACAGAAATTGTGGGGGGAGGTCGGATTCCTACTGGCTCGGACGACCAATTGTCGGAGGGGACACTCGATGATCATGATCAGCATCAGGATCGGACGAATCATCACTAGGACGACTGGCCCGATCATCCCGGTCGGAAGACCGGTCATTAAGTGCGACAGAATCCAAATTCAACTTCATCTCACCTTGTGTACCCATTGGTATCGGTAGTTACACTCACTAAGGTGCACTCTAGATAAACAAAATGTTCCGAATCAGGTCGGAGGAGGTGTTTTTTATTCGGGACTGGGTTGTTCTCTGATGGAAATCTTCACCGAGAACAGATCAGGGGTGATACTACGTATGAGTACCGTAAAGGTCGGGTCGGTAATCTTCAACCGACCGGACCAACCAATAAGACGACAGATAACCAGTAACCACGAAAAACCACGATCTTCCATAGTAAACCACAAATTTATCTCCACGAAACCCTTTCCAATGAGTGAAACGTGCTCAAAACACGTAGGCGTGACAGTGGGGGTTGAAACACTAAACAATCCCGTTGGGGGACTATCGGTAAGCCAAAACGCGCCTATGCGCGTCTTAACCGGGAATTTAGTTGAGCTACAGGAACCTAGTTAACCCTGTGCTTCCAATGACCGTGACACGTGGCCGAACGACTCTTTGCTTAGGGGGTAAATTCAATCCTGTTATTTAAATGCAGTATCTAATACCTAATGTATCATACACCAACCTATGTGACTTCGTTCTTGACTATCTTGTCACATGGTTTAGCTGGTACCACCGTAGACCGTTCTTCGTTGGTCTTCAACCTGATTTGTACCACTTTTGACCGCTCTTCAACTGATCTTTGATCTGGTTCTCGGCTGATCTTCAACTAACCTGGTACTTCCGGAATCGGCTCGGTACCTAAAAGCTGGTCGGGACCGGCTCAAGTTTACCTCGAGATCGGCTCTGGATCGGCTCAGGATCAGCTGTCTCACTGATCTAAAGTCGACTTTTGTCTCTGACATGCGTTAAGCTGATGGACTCGAGTTCAGTCCTTTCAAAGGTCGACTCGGGCTGATCTCTTGATGTCCATCAGAGACGGGTTGTGCTGGTTTCCATAACCGGCTTCAACTTGCTTCGACTGATATATCCCTTACGGTTACTGCTGTATATATGAACTTCTTTTACTATCTTGACCACCATGTCTTTAGACTGGGTCGACGCATTCAATCGAACAGCCAAAATTCCACAATCCCATCAATCAGACCGTTCGGATCACACACAGCCAACCTCGATAGTCATACTCCATCATTTCCAATATACCGAGCTACCCGTAAACCTGCTCTTTCGCTCATCTTAACTGGTTTGACTTCAAAATCGGTCTGGTCCGGTATCTGGATATCCTTATCCAGTCGTGATACTTGCCTGATCTACTTCGCCTGGGACAAGGTGTACTAACGGCGACCATCGTACTTTTCTCCACGTTTCCAATAGCCAGTTATTATACACGATATTCCAACGTTGGATTAGCATGCCCCACCTATCAACGGTTCTGTCCTGCCCATCTTGATGGTTGTCCTTGCGCCCACCAATCAGCATCAAGTTGTGGGCCACTTATATCTATTTTTACCGATTCGCTTCACCACAGTCACATCGCCCGCTCTCTTCTGGAGCATAGATCGGTGGATGTCTTGGTGATCTATGAACATCGTCCGATCAGAGACGGAGCCTGGCTGGTGGCCAGACAAATCGATCGCACGCCCAGGATACGCGACCAAACATTCCAGCATACTGCTTGTGCTTTCCCGAAAAGTAACCCTTCTGCTCGCTAAAGCAGCCGCTTAGACGATACGCCGGCTGAAACTTCACATCGGCTGCGTACAGCACATACGGGTAGTTTTGAAACTTCTTCTGCTTCTCAGATTGCTCGCGCATGGTCAAATCTGCGTTGTACTTTGCGTTTAAGACTGGCTCCGTAATTGCGAAGATCTTCAGCATCACCTTTTCGAATGTTGGAGCCTTCATGTCAAAGTCTAGCGCGTGCTTTTCCCACGTGTTGTAGTGCTTCAGAACCGCTAACGCCATGAAAAAATGCATCCTTGAGGTAACCCGTGATTTATGTACTCTTCCTAGTGTCCCCGCCGGAACCATGACGCTCTCCAGTGCCGACCAGATGTTGTCAAATTCAACCGTAAAATTCGTCATGGACATCTTTGCCTTGTATCCGCCGTGCTGCACGTAACTGTCGATCACTGGAAAGTCAGATTCAAAAATGTCTTCTTGCACCTTCTGAGAGACCGATGAGTAGAGAAAGCTGCTTTCTTCAAGGTTGATCTCATCTTCTTGAGCCCACTGTTCGAGCCGGGTGACGACTTCTTGGGTGTCCATGATGAAACGTATAGTGGGTTTTGTAGTTTGAATTGTTGATTAGCATTATGCGACTATTGGCTGACAAGCATAGCCAACGTCCAGTATTAACTGATAGAGACCGTCTTTATTTTATATGTGAGTTAATTAGGTTAGTATCTTCGAGAGTCGAATAAGAAATCTCTCTGGTTGGTTGCTAAGGCTTTGATCAGTGTCTTTCTCATTTATCACGTACTGACTCAAAACTTTTTTTATTAGAAAATCCTGTTTATATCGATGTGTGAGTGATTGGTCTATCTCTGATTTAGTGGTCTACTTTACACTTTAGAATCCAACGAAGTTGGTCGGCCCCAGGATCGAGCATAGACCTCTCATATTCCGTCCATCCGAAAACTTGCATTAGTTTTTGGGAAATTCGCTTTTTTCGTATTTTTTGTCCTCTATTGTATTTATAAACTTAAGAAATGCGCAATAGGTCGATTTAATTGGCTAACCCCTCTAAGGGCAAAGCTTATTCTGTATCCTACAGAATTAAAATGCTTGGTTTTACTACACTGTTTCTCGCGGAAAAAAAATCAGTTTGATGCTTTCCCCAGTTCGCGTTGCATCAATTTAACAAAAGATATCATGCAATCACTAATAGACGAATTGGCTGAAACAGTTGGTACACGTACCGCTCAACACGACAATGACTGCGCACTGAACCCTATACCTTGAATACCCGCAGAAACGATTTAGACCTCGACACCCCACTCATTGTGGCGCGATTTGTGGTGGTGCTTTCTACGCCGCGTTTAGAGACTTTTGGCCCATTCTTGAATAAGAAAGAATGGGGCGAAAGTGAGAAAGACCAGACATTGAGAAGATAGGAGTGGGGAAGGATGGTATTGATTGAAAATGTGGCTGCCCTACCCTCCCTCGCTATAGGTGGTATCTTCATGTTTGCGCTTGCAGAACAGATCTTGGCGTTCATTGATGATGGAATTGACTGGCCTTTAGCCACTACTGGTGCTATATTTAGCTGTATGTGAGTTTATGTCCACACTTCCTCGCGATGGATTCGATTGCATAGCGCCACACGGCCGCCGTGCATTGCACTCCAAACATTTGTAGCATGTCTTAAAACTCTTCTGTCCAGGGTACGACCCAGAGCACACATTGCAAAGGTACTGTCGATGCTTGTTCTGTGTCTTGGATGTGTACATACTGGTGATCTTGACGAGCGCATGTGAAGTAGGCTGGGACGGTTGACTCGGGAGATCTTCGCCATACAGATTATGCTCAAAGTCACTGTTCTGTATCACAAGCAATAAAAATTCTGTATGGAGTCGTCCCATGTACTCTGCGTGTCTTAAAACCATCTCGTTTTTCGATTGGCGTGCAAGCTTGTAGATGATGAAACTGTTGATGAGCGACATGTCTACCAAACAGAAGAACAAAAGTCTTGAAATACTTCTTGTGCTTCATCGCCTTCTGTATCGAATATCGTTGCAGACGAAGCTTTAGGAAAATAGCGCTGCGTGCTTACCGCCCTCTTGTGCGTAGGCGTCCCTTGAGCCAGTTAGAGCTTGCAAAGTGCCCAAAATCGTGCTTGACGTTCGTAGCCAGTAAGAGCTGTAGAACGGTGGTATTTAGTAGATAACTTAGTATTTACCTAGTTAGAGGACTACTGCGTCGGCCCTCACACTGTGTGTCGCTTAGTTGTCTTTATCGTAAGATTGAAAGTATATTAATATAAAAGGTTACCAAAATAAATCACTTCTGATTTATTTGAAACTTAAACTGTTATGTATGGTGTCCTACTATAATTAACGTCAAAAAACCTGATTTTTACCTTTTCACACTTTTGCGTCGATCACTAAATGGGTACAAAATTCCAACACTCCCTCCGAGAAATACTGGGACACCTCTCCATGCATACATATTTCGGGCCTTCATCAAACTTGCATCCGCAGTGGCGCAATAACCCATCGCATCCGCCAAAAGCATCAGTTGAGCCCAATTTTTTTCCGTAATTCTGCAATCATTAGTACACTCAACGTCTTTGTTAACAAATCCACTACCATGTCCCCAGTCGCAACATGTTCAGGTCGTATCTTGTCCTTCTTAGTGTAGTCTTTTATGAACTTCAGCTTGATATCGACGTGTTTCGAGCTGGAGGCACTAGCTTCATTCTGCAACTGCTTCATTGCCGCTTGGTTGTCGATCTTAAGCCCAATCGGGACCCTTGAATGTACACCAATTTCATCATTACGACTCTTTCATTCCAAGCGCTTGTCTTCCTCCGACTGCAGCGGCCACGAACACCGCTTCGGCAGTGGATAGCGCAACAGCTCCTTGTTTCTTGCAGTTCCACCCTGCAATCATCCCATTCACAAAAATCACGTTAGCCCTTATGCTCTTTCGGTCTTCCTTGTAAGCGGCAAAATCCGCATCGCTGTAACTGACGATGCGTATCGGTGATGGTTTCCCATCGTCATGCTTCAAAACCAATTGAAGAGACTTGGCCCCCTTCAAATAGTGGACGATACGCTTAGCCATTTGGTAGTCCCGGGAACTCGGGACAGGTGTGTGTCGCGTCGTCCGTTGAACTGCGAAAGCGATGTTGGGACGCGTGCATCGTGACATCCACAAAAGACTGCCAACGAGAGATTGATAATCCTTTTTTCTGTGGAAAATTTTCCATCAAACATTGTTGGTAATTTCATCTTCATGTGTTCCGAAACAACATCTTCAAGAACCGGAGTTTTCACTGCATTTGCATCTTGCAGTCCATGTTTTTCCAACATCTCCTCTATCGTAGCTTGTTGATCAATGAAATATTCCGTATTTAGGGCCTCCTTCAATCCGCATGCCCAAAAACGTCTCGACATTTCCGAGATCCTTAAGCTCTTACACTTTCATCTTCAAAAAAATGTATCCACCAGGCTTGGATTCGTCGCGTTTACCAACAAATCGTCGACATACACACCCACTAAAATTTTGCCTTGTTCGGTTGATCGTACAAGAATACAGGTATCCGTTAAACATTGTTTGAAATCCAAGTTTTTCGTTACATACATACCATAACCGGCCAGCCTGTTTCAGCCCATACATGTTTCTTTCTAGTTTCAGAACCAGTTCTTTGGCACTTCCACCCCTAGTTCTTCCAAATTATCGTTCGGAATTTCCATACCTTTAGGTATCTGTACCTGAATTTCATATTCTCCTTTCTCCTTCATCGGAGCTTTTGGGTATGCGCTAGGCACGTCACCATGACGTGCCGGTACCCCCCCCCAGATCTTTGCCATAATCAATATAATCTTCATGTTATTTAGCTCCCTACCAGTAATAAAAACATACGAAATAATCTTCTCCAAAACTTTGTTTATCTCCGCGGGCAACCAGTATTGCTTTATACCGCGCAACCATTCCATCTGCCTTTAACCTGGCCTTGAAGACCTATTTCGTTGGCAAATGTTTCTTGTCGAGATTTCCCCTATAATCTTCCATGTTTCGAGCTCTTTCAACGCTTTAAGCTCCTCCTGCTCAGCTACCGCCCATCTGTCGGACAGTGGCCCGTTGTGACCTTCGAAATAATTGGTGGGATCCGTGAATTTCAAATCCATTTAATGTCATTCGCTGCGTCAACAACAGCAAAAGCCACAAATAAATTCCTATTTCCAATCCCTCCGTTATGTGTTTTTTCCCTCGATACAACGTTGTTACTTCATTTGACATTTGCTTTGGTTTTTTTGTTCGTCCAAGCTGCGGCTTTTGGTGTCTTCTTCCTCACACAGCCTAACTCTCTTGGAACGATTTCTTTACGAAATTTTTAACGATGTTCATCACGCTTTCTTGTGTCTTCACGAACCTCTTGACTGGATCGATTGCCTTCTCCTCTCGTGTCTGCTTCACAAAGGTTTGATGGTTCAGAATTCTCATCGACCACATCTCGTAAAAGCCTTTGCTACCTTTTCATTTTGCTTCTTCGTTCAGGGTCTCGATTTGGGTCACATGACGGGTAGTAGCTACTACTCGGTCCTTTAACAACAAAACCTTGAAACCCTTACTTTTGTCATTCTTGTCGAGAATTAACGCTCGCTCGGCAAGCTTTGCCAGGGATTTTTTTTGCGGATCCCTCAACACCATGCACCGGGACCCGAAAACCACAACGTCACTTACGGTGATTGGCTTTCCCGTCAGTATTTAAATCGGAGATGCTCCTCCTGGATTCGAGCGGGTGGGGCTGCGATTGAGTATAAAGGTCACATACTCAGCCGCCTCCGTCCAGAATATTAGGGGCACACCTGACCTCAAGATATTAAATATGGTTCGATTCATGCGTTCTGCCTTGCCACTTGAGGCCGGGGTACCGGCTTCAGTGCTTTTTCTGCGTAGCGCCGGTCCGTTTGCAAAACAAATCCACTGTTTAGAATTATTCACCGCCATCGGTACGTAGAACATGGATTCGACACTTAAATTCCTTTTTAAACCAACATAAAAATGTTTAAACATCTTTGCTGCACGATCTTTTGACCGTGCAGCAAAAACCCGAAAAAAATGGAGAAATGATCGACAAAAACAACCAAACAGCGGTTTCCACGTCGGTCCCGTGGGGTTATATGACCTTTAAGATCGCTACATATCACCCCGTCAACGCGATTAATCGGAGAGTTTTTTCAGAATCATTTTTTGGTCTTGACCTTTATGCCTTTCCTTCTGCACAGGTCAGACAATTCGGTCGGGCGTGGTCTGTAATTTTGATACCCGACCTTGGAACCTTAGCAAGTTTTTCCACAGCGGCGTACGCCAGGTGACCAAGGCGAGCGTGGAAGTGGTGTAATGTCCCTTCTTGGACGTAGTCTACCACTACATTCGATGCCCCACTCATCACCATATTGGAGAGCCTTTGCGACCTGTCCGTTTCCTACCTAGCATACAAACGTGCTACAAAAACAGTTCCACACACTTGAATGGGTATTAAAACTTTATTTTTCAAAACCAATTCCATTGATTTCCCATTATCTCTCAATATGCAACCTTTTTCGCGTAGGCAACCATGAGATATGAGATTCTTGGCCAGTTGGGAGCGAAAAAAACTTCTGTTAACGTTATCGTAGTGCGTGTGTAGGCGTCTGACTGTCCTTTCAACGTAATTTTTCCAACTTGCGTTACTTCGGGTCTTTCACCGTCAGGAAGTGTTAACGCATCGGCATCGGTACAATCTCGTGAGCTTTCCAATATATTTTTTTCATCGGAAATCAAGTGCTTGTTAGCACCTCTGTCGCCAATCTATAGGTCGTCGTCAGTGTCTAGCATATTTTCGAGATATCCACGTGCAATACATTTTTGTTCCCCTGTAGCAAGCGCGAAGCGTTGCTCGGACATCTGGTTACCACCACGTCCTTTTCGATCGTTTCTCTTTAATTGTCTTCAGTTTCCTTGTTTAGGACAGTCCCTTCGTATGTGTCCTTCGTTTCCACAGCTGTAACATACCCTCTTGTAGCCCTGTTCATTCACTGAATTTACGACAATTTTTCCAGATCTCTTAAACTTCTGCGCATCGTCATCAATTTCTTGCGCCCATGACACAAGCCCCTGTGCATGTTGGATGTAATCTTGTCTCTGTGGGTTGTACCTTACCATCTGGCAATCTTAATTGCGGCATACTTAACAATATTTTCCACAATGAGACGTTAATTCGACTCGCTTTCTTTAGCTAGAGTCACGAGATATAGGAAATGTTCCGTCCACGACCTCTTAGGGTCCTTTTCAGCCGCAAAGAGGGTGGCAGCTTGGTGATGCGTAATATTTACTTTAAACGCGTTCAATAACTGTTCCAGAACGAAATAAAGCGTCTGGTTGATCTGCCACCAGGTATCAATGTTTGCCTGGATGTAGCTCAACGCCACCCCCTCTAAATGTTCGCCCAGTTTGTTAACATTTAGGCGTTTGTTCCATGCAAAACGAGACGATAGTTCCGATATCTCCCCGGCTTCGATAAACAGGTAGGCCCACTGCCTGAAACCTGAGCCGAGTCCCAGGTAAATTTCTACAGCCTAGAAAATCTGAATCGTCAATTTTGGTACCTTTATGCCCCCACCATCCCAGCCTGATTTCCACTTGGGGAGCAAACCCCGCCACCACGCCCGGTGGGCCCATTTCCAGCGGCTGTCCTGGTGCCCTAGCTTCGGCACCGCCACGGATAGATTCGCGGTCAACCGTGTCTTCACCGCTCAAATCATTGAGCGTCATCTTCATCCCGAAAGGACCGTGATTTTACAGCGTGTCCCGGAAAATGCTAGCATATTCTGAGCTCTTATTGGAGCCTGGAGATATGCTTGGGGCTGATACAGTCAATCTGGCCTCCTCCACGGCTTCAAGACGCCTGCTCATACGTTACAGGTACTCCAGCACTGTCTCCACATCCGCATTTGCCTTTAGCCTTTTCTTCCTCCATGATCCACGAAAAAAGTTAGAACGTAACGAAAGAAAATTTAGTCAAAACAAAACGTAATCTTTCGTCGTCACGAGAGAGCGAAAACTTAGTCAGAGCAAGAAAAAAACACTTAGTTGAGACGTAACCGTAACACCTCCACTTATCCATGAAAAACGCGAAAGTGCGAGAATGAATTAAAAAACAAAATTAAATTCGAAACACTTGCTTAAGGCCCGTAACTCTTAGGCTCATAGCCAGTAGGAAAATAGCGTTGCGTGCTTACTGCCCTCTTGAGCGTAGGCATCCCTTGAGCCAGTTAGAGCTTTCAAAGTGCCCAAAAGCGTGCTTGACGTTCGTAGTCGGTTAGAGCTGTAGAGCGGTGGTATTTAGTAGTATTAATCAAGTTAGAGGACTACCGCGTCGGCCCTCAACCTGTGTGTCGCTTAGTTGTCTTTATCGTAAAATTGAAAAGTATAGTAATAGGGGGTTTCAGACATCCGATTTTTTCGCTGATATCTCAACAAGAAATTTGTCGAGAAATCGGGCAAGAAATCGACCCCGAGATACCGATTTCTGGGCTGGAAATTTCTTAGCGACTGGATTTTTGAAAACCTGTAAACAAAATTCAAGCGTTTTGGAGAGATGCAATGGATATTACAGTGGCTGCACGTGTTGTATTTGAGTTATGCAATTTTTTGAAAAACGTACTTTGGAAAATCTATGCAAATACGCAGGGGACGGCAAATTGGTGATCCTCGTTTTTGTCCATTAAAAACCACGGCATAATCCAGAGCACTGAAGGAGTAATTCGCCTAATCTTTGAGCGGGGCTATTCCATACCCCAGGATCGTGGAAGATTTTCATTTGCCTTTTTTTATTGGTCATACTAAAAATTGTTCTTTTTTTGCATCATAAACATTACTTGCGTTTAAGACATTTTTACTGATAATGGTGCTACTGAAGCGAAGACGTGAGAATGAAGCTAGTAAACAGACCGAGGAAGCCGAAATTGACTACAGCGGGAGGACGTAAATATATCAACAAGAAACGAGTCCTCGTATTCTCGTCACGTGGCATTACGACGGCACTTGATGGGATACTTTCGCAAACTATTGCCACATCACAAGCGCGAGGTAAAATTGGACGCTGCATGTAGTGAACGAGATTGCAGAATTCAAGGGATGCAATATAACATTCTTCTTGAAGGCTCGCGAGCATCAGAACCTCTACATGTGGATCAGGCGCGTCGGCACAGGCTCGAGCGTCAAGTTCGTCGTACAAAATGGTACGTACAATCGTCCAAGTTGTTGCATATTTTAAAATACTAATTGACTCGTTTTTATGCTATTTTCTTACTTTTTAGTGCAAACGATGGATGAGCTCAAGATGAAGGCAATACGCTTGCAGGATCAAGGCTAGTATTGACATTTGAAAAGGCTTTTGATGACACACCCCATCTTTAAATGATTGAGAAACTCTTTAACCTAAAGCCATCCAAAGAGCAACCATTTATTGACCGAGTGATGAGGTTTTACTATGCTAATAACAAATCTGGTGCCGCAATTACCAGTTGGCCGACGACGCAGACACAAAAAGCAGGGCAAGCAGCGCTGCATCGTGGCGAAGATCTCGTGCAGCTCATTGAAGTCGGTCCACGGTTTGTGCTCACGCCGATTCGGATTTTTGACGGTAGTTTAGGCGACAAAACACTATATCAAAACGACCGCTATGTGTCTCCGAACAAACTCGTCACGATGCAAAAGATGATAAACGTCATCGCTATGTATCTCGTAAAACAGCCGAAGAGGATCGCAAGAAGCGTATTCCCGACCGGTAGATGCCGGGAGACCAATTTGTCGATCCATTTAGGAAGACCGATTTGCCGATCTATTTAGGAAGACAAATACAGCTAACTTGTTGCTTTAAACCGTAAAAATTTGAATTCCTGATCCGCAATTTGTTCTTCATCGATGTCGAAGTTGGACAGCTCGCTGACCTGAGGAATCAGTTTAGTTTCATTGATGGTTGGTAAAGCTAAGCTATAGGATGCTATTTTTTTGGGCAAGGATTTGTCACTCCGACAATTAATACGTAAATACTTTTATTATGACCAATAAAAAGCAATTGAAAATTTTCCACGATCCTGGGGTACGGAATACAGTCACACCTCTTTAAGTAGCGCACTCGTGGGGTCCAGATATAGAAACGCCATCTATGAGGGAATGAGATACGATGCTACTTGAGCCAACGAGACTGTCCAATACAATAATTGAGTATATGCCAAAGTTTCTTTCGCCAAGAGCTTGCCGGGGCACACATGTTTGCTTGTGCCTTTTTCAGAAATAGAGGCACGTAAACAACTCAACCCCTCTGGTGTCGCAAAGTTGCCAAAGCACATTTTGCGAGGGGTAGATGGAGATATACCGACGCCGTCGGGCGATGGGTTGGCGATGTCAGATCCGATAGGAACATTCTATTCGCGGACAAGAAAATATGTCAGCCTGCCAAAGTCACTTCTTTCTGTACCCAAAATACCTTAGCTACATTCGATGAGCCTAACAGAGGAACTAATAGAGGCGGTTAGACTGACTATCAGTGCTAATGCCAGCAGTAAGTGCGAGACGGATTTTCTGAAAAGAATATTCACACTTTTAATACCAATACAGAAGTGCTGCAATTGCAATAAGTACACAGAAAATGCGGCTGAACCCGAAGCTATTCTTCTTAGCAACTTTCTGGATATATGGCATCTATTCCTCAAGTGGTGGTAGCATTTGTTAGGCGCGAGGCTTGGTATGATTCTTTGCTAGCAAACCTCACAAGGATCTTCGTATTCAAGTTTGTTTCTACCTTACAAAGTCATCCAGAATTACATGCCTTGTGGTAGAAGTATACCGCTACCAGAGCCCATTGGGGTTGATGGAACTTTGTCTTCCGCTTGTATATGGACGAAGCCTGTTGAAAGATATGCAGCTTCGGTGCCTTGGTCGTCTCCTTTCCGGGTTTTGGTCGGTATGGCGGTCGAAAGAGCAGTCAGCTGCCAGTTTGACTCAAAGCGCGCGCATGCAGAATTGTGTGCGCTGTGCATTGTTGACGCTCTTCTTCGTAAACCGGTAACTGACGAACCACTTGAGATATCACTTATGATGGAAGAAGAACGAGGATATGTATTGGTCCATATATTTTGGAAAACAAATCTTTTAAGCCAAAGTTAACCTCGTTGATGGAGCTTACAAGACCATCTTTTTTGCAAAATACGAGGTCTAGCGACCATGACTGAAGTGGTGACCATGAAATGAACCAGGTAAAGGGGGAATCCATACAAAAATACAGTGTTGATTGGTGCGGACACTTGTGGATTTAGATACAGGATTTGTGCCACATAGGGGAGTCCTCATTGGGAGGTGTGACTGTAGTAAAAAGCATGGTACGGAATAGCCCCGCCCCTAATCTTTTGACCAATTTCTATTTGAAAAAGAGCAAATCGCAAAACCGGCACTACATGTAGTCAAAGTATTACTTTTGAAAAGCAGCACCTGTCGCAAAACAAGCACCAACAAAAACACGAATAGGTGTGGTCCACTACATTTCGAACATAATTAGTCTGGCAGGGGATTTTGCGGAGCAACTAATTCTACGATTAAAATACATCATGGCGATAGAAAACGCGACGGAGTGAGCCACTATAGACCTTGCCGCTGTACATGGCATAACAGAACTGGTGCTTGGACAAGTGTTCCGGGATGGAAAAAGCGCAACCATCTTCGGGAAGGACAATTGCTTCAACAAGAACCGCCGTTGCCTCGTGAAGAAGTGCGGGGGCAATAGAAAGACGTTTGTCTGCCCACAGGAAGGGTGCGAATGGAAGGTTCGGGTGCCCAAGCGAATGCCTCGCGAGATGCCACCAGAATACTACATGTCTAGTCTACACGATAAGCACGCTGATGTTTGCATGTCGCTTGCGAAGCCGTTCGGTCGGCAGATTCAATTGCTCCCGGCATTTCGCGCCGCAGTTCACAGTGACAAGGGTGTGAAGCGCATGACCATCGTGGCCATCGTGCAGGTGCAAGATGAACGAACATTTAGGAGGTCCGCGATAAGGTATACCGGGCGAAGGATGCTGTGGTGGAAGAGATGGACGGGGGATGGCGGGACTCTTCCTCACTTCTTAAGTCACTACTGGTAGAGCTGACTCGCATCAACCCGGGGACCACTGTCGCGTTAGAAGCTGGTCAGTACAACCGATTTTTTCGGTTTTTCGTAGCATTCGGGGTGGCCGTTCGGAGTCATGAGTCCAATATCCCTGTGGTTGGTTTTGATGGTATTCATTCGAAGCATCCAAAGTACAATGAAGTGGTCCTATTTCTCATTGTAGGTGACGGTAACGGGCTGAACATTACACTTGCGACGGCCATTACGCACGCCGAGAGCGAAGCGAATATCGTCTGATTTTTACTTCAGCTGGTATCCGCCTGGATGGTGTTCCTATCATGTGTGACCGTGAAAATATTGTTGGTGCGGTCAAGATGGTATGGGTGGCGGCTAGGGTGCGTTTGCAGATTCGATTTTGCACTATTCACATTATGCGTAATATCAAGCGGTTGTTCGCGCTCTCCGGTGGCGCTTTCGAGAACGTCATATGGAGGGTGCAGTCATCGCAGACAGTTATTGAGTACGAGACGGCCATTTTCGTGTTGCAGGACAAGTATGGTGACGCTGTTGCCAAATACGTTTCCGATATCGAGCCCATTTTGTGGACGTTATTTGCGAACACACCATCCGCTCTAGCATCCACGTTCGCGGAATCTGAGATGAAGTCTTTCGCTCCTACCCAAGAATCTGGTGTAGGAAACATGGGTGTGCCACCACCGCAACCATCATTAGCAGGACTATTTTGATACTGAAGTGTATCAAGAAACAGTGTGGCAACAGGTTTGTAATTTTCCAATGCACGACTCCAGGCCTCATTATGTGGAATTACAGGCGACCAAGAGGCTCAAATTCCTTTTCCAAGGAGGAATCACTGGTTCTCGTTTTCACTTGTTTAACAAAAGTCTTACAGTATCACGGCACTTTGTTCAAGTGAGCACGAAGAGTGTGGTGCAGTCCCGTCAGCTCTGCGTGAAATAGGTACATCGGAATCGTTGTCAGGATAAAAGTACAGTGTCCGCTTTCATTGCCATTTGCACAATGGAAATGCGTCAGCGTTGCTCAAGCCGTGATGCAAGTGACATCCCCAAGCTCGCGCAGGACAGCATTCCATCGCATGCGCCTAATGCGGTTGGTCTTACCAAATTCATTACGCGCGTCGTTGTAGGGTTTGCTATGATTGTAGGCTTTATTTTCATTCTTTATGGTGGCCATATGTACGCCTTGGGGCCTGTTATTGTATCAAACGCTTCTCCTCCGGGAGCTGGTCAATGTGCGCTACCAAGCTGCTGCTGAAAAGAACATTCCATGGTTCCGTTCGGTGTAGCCATTGTGTACTATTTACGCTACCATACGTGGATCTCATTCTCTATGTACGCGCTACTTTTTGTTATGTCCGTGCTGAGACTAAAGAAAGGCGCGTGAATTGGTTACTGGTGTAGTTGTATTGAGTATTTTCTTGGTTGTTGTAGTGCTCACTTTTATAATGATGTTGTGGGTATAAAAAGGATACTACAAATACCAGATGGGTAAGCTGCTTTTATTGTGGGCTTTAGCAGGACCTGGCTGTAACTATTACTTCCTCCGTCCCAAAATATAAGGCAGTGATTTTTCAAAATTCTCGATTAAGGCTCCCATAAACTACTGCATGCTGTTGATTGGCGGAATAGAAAGCGCTTTTATTGCTAATTGACAGGGTTTTTGGAGCGAGCCGATTGACGCTCTAGACCGTGAGATATGACGAGCAAAAGTTGGGGTTCCCAATCCTCCACGTTTTAAAACTGACACAGCACCGCTCATAACCCTCACAAAAGCGCAAGAACTTGACCACAGCCGAGCGCAGAGCCGTACTTGCCCCTATGTATGCGGCGGCCACTTGTGCCTGCTTTATCTGTCAAGTTTGACTGTTCCGAGCGATCGCTTTCCGCCTTTGGAAATGGCGAGAGAGGAAATCCAAGCGGGCTCTATACACGACGGGGAGTTTGGAAGACGTGACAGACCACGCTTGAACGGCGAATTAGCAGCGAATCTCGCCAAGACCATCGTACTTTTGTCTCCATGCACGAACCAACGTTCGCACTTTAGCGGAGCTAGTGGGTATAATAAGTCAAGTCTGCATCGATACTCTGCCCTATATTTTGGGACATGCTTAACTGTCGACTGCACCTTATCTTTTGGGACGGAGTAATTATATGTTAAAACCAATTGTTTGTTTTTTGAGAGCTAAAGCTAATGCGCTGTGGTAGTTCCTGCAGGCCTGTTTTGGCTCCTGTTCCTGTTTCGCTAGTCATCTGCAGCGACTGTTTTACTTTCTCCTGTGGAAAGCTATTTGGGCGAAAACTTATCAAGACGCCATTTTTGCCGTTGTCTCCGAGCTGGGAAGGATTCATTGGTGCATTTTTGTGCACCATCGTGTATGCCTTCTTTTCAAGCGCTTTCATTTCGCAGGTGCCGTTTCTTTTGACATCTTGTTAGTGTGAGTACGTTGATCACATTTGTGTTGTACTATTCAGTTTTCATGGCTGACCTGCCCAGTGGAAAGCTTTGAGCAATGGAACCGTACCGAGACAACCTTCGCAACCTAAGAGGCATTCCTAACGGGATCATGAGCCGTGATAAAGGCAGGAATAAACGCTCTTATTGGCTAAAAGTCGTCTTGAGCTGCTATGTCCCGTCCACACACATGTGGCTCGTGATCCGATATGGGCTCATGACCCGAAATAGCGTGGTGACCTCAAAAAGTCTGTTTTAGACACGAAGTTAGGAAAGACAAACGCGTTTACCAGGGTATGTATGATCTTTTATTCACTCTTGCATACGTAGTGCTTATTACGCGTCTCTCTGTTCCAACATTAACTTTGTCCGACTTAGCTCGAAGAATACCTCGACCGGAAGGGTTTGGTGGTGTGACAAACACAAGCCTAAAGGGGGAACCGACATTCACAGGATCTCCGCGGCAAGAGAGTAACACGATCCATGTTCCCACCTGAATGCGCGCTTGCCCAATATTTACAAAAGACTCTTCAGGTTATGCTATCTGACCAAAACTCTGGCTGATTTTTTATCGCTGTGCTACGGAAGGTGGCTAATTTGCCCGATAGTCAGTGGAAAGGTCTTGCGCCATTGGAAGAAGATCCATTTGTACCACCGGCAAACTATGCTTGCAAGCTTAGTGGCAAGGGAGTTCACGTTTTCAAAAATTGCGACCAATTCTTACCTGACACGGAATATGCTGCAACAAATTTACAGAAATAAAAGCACCGGACAGATGAGTTATCATCGAATGTGGTGTCACTCTCTACTTTGAACTCCGTGGACAAGGAAATCTCGACTATCTGCTCGGTGGACGTACTTACACTGTAAGTGTACCGCTTATTCGTTGCCTAAATAGATTGTCAACACGGGTCTCAAGCTGTTACCAAGGTTATTGAGAGTGGCGAAGTGTTCTACCGTCCCTCCGAAGAAAGACTCGGCTTCATTGACGACTTTTTAACGAACCGGCGGCTTAAAATTTTCATTGCAAACTGTTTAAGTTTCATAAAGATCTCCTAGCAGCATGGGGCGGTTTTGATACACTGTCTACTGACTTGCAAACTGCACTGGAAGGGATGCCCTGCAGTCGTCTGGGCTCGAAAACATGACCACACTCGTATAAATATTTGGATCAAGAATGGCCCGATATTACCGCGCGTGTGCACCGCTTTGCGAAGAGAGCTAGAAGACGCGCTAAACCAGTGCACTGAAAGCTAGTATCGCCTTTTACATTAAGTGATCTCGCACGCATGTGTCGCATTAGAAAATCGAGGTAGACTTCGATCGGTTTCAAAAGTACCAAAAAATATCGAAAATAACGAAACGCCGTAAAATTTAAGGGCCTTACAACCGATCCTCTGGTCAAAACACGCAATTCTATGGATTCAGGGAGGTTAATGAACGAAAACGTGAGCATTGTTGGTTAATATTATTGCCATATCCAGGGTATATTTTTCGGTTTTAGCTAATGTTATTAGTGTATCTAAGGAGCGGCCCCAAATTGGCAGGATGCCCCAAATTGGCAGTTTACCTTACTATAAATTCCACACCGCCAAGTTTGAGATTAAAACCTGGGCCATGATCCCGTTAGGGAACGAAACAGATTTCACGGCGGTTTTCAAAAACAGATGGCTCAAATTTTGGGGGATCATGTTCCCGTTAGGAATGCCTCTAAAGGTTTGCCCCCGTTGAGATGCACAGAAAAGGCTCACCGATTATTAAGAGTGATGCTCTCGACAGGGCATTTCAACTTGACGGTGTTAAATATTTCTTGGAGGAAGCATCGCGTTCAACTCGGCCAGGTGTGATTTCAGAGAATGAGGTAAAGAAACTGCGGCAATCACCGGAAGGTATGAATGTCTGTAATTGGGTTAGTTATAAAGCAACTCTAACACATGTGTAGCTGTCACACACTGTGCAGAATTAATGAAGGAGCCGCTGATAAAATTTACGTCCGGGGACTACCATCAAGCAGTATCATAGTAAAGAACATTGTGCAGGCGATGGATGAAAAAGACTTACATTCTGTGTTTGGCTATGTTTTGCCGAGTGATATGCCGCTCGAGTACGCACGCATCATTGGCACTCGCGTTGAGAGTAATAACCTAATGTTCTCTGGCTCAATGAAGATCATGTTTTTACCTGCGAAAGGTTCGGCTCAAATTTTTACCCTGACGAAGCGGTAGCTACAGCCGCTGTGGATGCGCTGCATGGTATACCATGATGTATTATACATGTTAATCGCAGAATTAGTTGCGTCGCAAAATCCCCTGCCAGATAAATTATGTTCGAAATGTAGTGGACCACACCTATTTGTGTTTTTGTTGGTGCTTGTTTTGCGACAGGTGCTGCTTTTCTTTTTTTTTAATACAGTCTATTTAGTCTTAATCACTATTAGCTGTCACGAATTACCTGAGAACTGTCTGTAGACTTCTATCTGATCTAGCCGAGTAGTCCGCTGTCGGATACTGGTTTATCTTTCGCTGATCATGTTGATGTCTGCGTCCGTTGCCTGTCAACACTTCGATGCATATTTGCAACTGTATACCCCTCACCCGGGTGTTATGTCCCTTGGTCTCGAATTCTGCCGTTGCCTTAACCTGTTCTATGGCCATTTTCCACATTGTAGCTGTCTGCTCTGGTCGGGATCTCCGGATCCCTTTATGTACTCTGTCGTTGCGCATCTGCCAGAGCGCTGTGATACCTACTGAGCAGAAACTCCACCAAACGCGGTTTAAATGCACTGCGCACTCCTCTGCCTGCTCCCCGCATCGTTGCTCTAAGTTGTGCAGCAAATGTGACGATATGGGCGGCGGGTGACGTGTCATGCACTGTCGTTGATACCTTTCCACGTTTTCTAAACTTAATCTTTCGCCAAACCATTGACTGAGTAAGCGTGCCCAGAAATCCTGGGCTCTTCGACACCCCCACATTATATGTGATACCCCTTTCCCCGGAGATGTACACTCTGAATCTAGTATACATCTCCGCGCCGAAACATAACCATCATAGAAGACGTTGAGCTGCATTGTTGCCGCGCGATAGATCGTCCATGCTTGGTAGTCCGTAATCGTATTGTGATGATTCCACAGCCCTTCTGGTGATTGCTCTAGCCAATCGAACGCGACTCTGTCCGTTGCACACTTGATCGTCCATTTATCCACTATCCGTCGTAACGGCTGCGCCACGTACTGTTGGTATAAGCCCTTGAAGGATCGCCTCAACTGGTAACTGACTGCCGTGCTCTTCGTGTTTTCCGTAACTGTCCATGGCACCTCGTGTAACAGTGGATTGGCCTCGAAGACCACTCTTCTGATATTATCGGGATCGTCCTGTTTGTCCATCAAATCCAGATTCTGCCAGTAAAGTCCATCTTGTTGTTGTTCATACCTGTGTCCGCATCCCGTGTGCTGGGCAGATTCCTTGAATTATCCGAGAATTTTCCATTGCCCATTTGACTTTTGCTAGTACTCCATCATGATTCCACACTGAAAGTGGAGGCGGTCGTCCGATTACATCGCCTATGCCCACTCTGGGCGAGCAGAGCACTAATACCGCCAGCCATCTCAACACTTTTGCTCTTGTGTGCCCCTTGTTCTCCTTCCCTTGGACTCTCCATTTGAACGATGTTTCACTTGTCCTTATTATCCGCAAATCCTGAATACTTAGTCGCGGAATGCGGTCATACTTTATTCTTGGCACCGCGAACCCTGACGGCTCTCGAATCCACGGATTATCCGCCCATTGGTACGTGCCCCAGAATGCTTGTATGTGCTTCGGCATGTGGTTGTGCCATTCCATCTCTTGTAAATTAACTTCCAATGTTATCTCATCTCCACACCTCACTGCTTTGCTAGGCTGTTGAAGCTGGTAATCGCACTCGGTTAGAATGGTAGGAAGCCACCTATTTACGTACCTTTAAATTTCCGCACTTGTTCTCCTATCTGGGCTAATCAAGTGTCGTAGCTGTTCTGTGGTTCGTTGCTGTGGAGACCAGGCATCTCTGCGTAAAGGGGCATAACGACGTTCCACTGGGGTTAGTACATTTCGTCCACACTTATTATGAAACAGACCCCCCCCAGTTTCGCCATGCTTGCGAGTATTTGTCCCGTAGCTTCAATAGCCAGAAAGTCGCCTCTTTTACCCGTAAGGTATGGATAGCGATCGGTATCGATATAAGTCCGAGTCTTCCAACATCTTTGGGAGTATACAGCAACGCCGGGGCCATCTTGTGTCTGCTCGGTTCCCCTTGTAGTTGGCTTCTCCATATGAACCGTTTTTGCATATGTATTAATCGCTGAAGCACGTCATGTGGCGGGGCGAAAACTTTCGCTGTGAACAGTATCGCCGGAATTGCTATCGCATTAAATAGTGTTACCCGCTCGATGACTGACGTTCCGCACTGTGCCGCCGTTAGTAGTCGCCGTTGAATTGCACGTATTCTGTCCTCCCAATTTTTTCTCCCTGTGTCTCCAATTCCAACTTGATAGCCAAGGTACCGGGTTGTTTCTCCCGGTTGTAGTACCGGTATACCTTGCCACTCCGTAGAAAACGGTATACTCTCCAGGAAGATATACTTACATTTAGCAGGTTGTACTTGCAAACCTGATAGCCGTCCAAATTCTTTCACGATCGCCATCGCCACTAAGGCTTGATGCCCATGTCGGAAAAAAATAGTCGAATCATCCACGAAGGAGGAGAATCTGTGTTCATAGTTGCTTCCATCACCCCTTTCAATCGTTAGTCCTTGAAGTCCTGTATGTTGCTTCATCGCCAGTCCCAATGGTTCCACCGCCAAGATGAACAGAAGAGGGGCGAGCGGACATCCTTGTCGGATACCTGATTTCACGTCAATCGGCTCCGATAGCGTGCCGTTCACCAAAAATCGTGCTGTCGTCCCTTCGTGTAATTGATTCATAAGGAATATAAATTCCGGTGAGAAACCAAATTTGGTTAAAACCTCCAATAGGAAATCCCGGTCGATAGTGTCGTACGCCTTGGTGAAGTCCAAACGTAGTACTCCTTGGTTGTCTTCTGGCCTTAGATCCGTGTCCGGCCGTGCGTCTGCTAAGGCACTCATCATCATTATCACCGAACGGTCCATCCTTCGCCCCCTGACAAATCCTTGTTTGTGAGTCGCTGATCAATTTACCTAGGAAAGTCTGGAGCCTCGTTGCTAAGACTTTTGCTAGAATCTTATAACTGGTTTGAAGAAGCGAAATTGGTCTGTAATCCATCGCGTCAGGAGAATCTCCTTTCTTCCTGAGAGGAATCACGATTGCTTCTTTAAACGACTGAGGTGGTTTACCTCCTCGCATAATGTCATTATACACTTGTAGCAAATCATCCGTGAGGTCTTCTCGAAAGTCCTTGTAAAAGTCGTTGTTAAGGCCATCTGGCCCTCCCGCTTTTCTGCGTTCTAATTTCTTGATTGCCGTGTTGATTTCCTCCTCCAAGATTGGGGCCATCAGGAGTGCATTGTCTAGGTTCGATACTTTCGCTACATTGTCAAATTGAACGAATTCATTCAGGTTAGCCCTCATACTTACCGTACTCGTCATTCGGTGACTTCTTCCAAGGATTCTCTGCCACACTAATGCGAACTTATCCGGAATGCTGAGCTCACGTCTTGACTCTGGTTGATTGTCTACGATAATCGAAGAGACCTTTTGATTCCGTTCCCAAACAGCTGTTCGTCGAAACAGCCATCGCACTCCATCTACTGAACGTCTTAATTTTAGCCCCCTTCTCCATCGTGTGGACCGCATAAGTTCGTTCTGAAGAATGAGTCCCATCTGCGTCCTATCTGTGCATGTTCCATACAGGCTCTGTTGGAGAATACGTGCCTTCCTGCGTCGCCGCTGTGCTTCTCGTTTCGTCACTGTTTGAATAGCTTTCACCCATGACTGCATATAACTGTCCCATGTTTCCGCTGTTACTGTGGCCCAGTGCCTCTTCTGCTCTTGTTCTTCGCATATCTCGTTCTGTAGTGTGGTACTTCCCCACCGTTTGATAGGGTACTTGACGCGCTGAGGTTTGGCTTTGTTCCTGTGTCTGATTCGTGGCTGGTTGAATAATAGTTCGACTTGCTCGTGATCCGTGGGACCCGCCGGATGAGAAACTACTACTTCTTGAATCCACCCATATTTCTCCGCGGATACATAGAAACGGTCAATTCTGCTGGCCCTGTCCCCTCTCCAGATCGTATACTCAGGTGCCACTTGTGTGTTGTCCAGATCCCAGTAGGAATATTGAGCTGTTGATGCGTCTATTAGGTCGCTGGTCTCCACTAGTCGGGACAATTCGGGACATTCGGTTCTCCAGCTAGCTGCCATTCGGGATGTCCTTTCCTGTCGAGCAGCGGCGATTCGACACAATTAAAATCCCCGGCCACGATTACCTTTTTCTCTCCGGATAGTTTCCATTTGTGCAGCCTTAAATAAAATAACGCTCGGTTAGTCGGTGTGTCTGATGGTGCATACACATTTAGAATCTTCCAATCCTCGAATGTTATTCCTATTTGTCGTGCCGTCCAAAAAGGTTGATGCCATTTCTGAATGCTCCCAACTACATCTGGAAAGGTAAGGATCCCAACCCCCCCTTTCCTCATAGTACTGATGCTCCAAAAGGAGAGCCTGGGTCTAGTGTGGCGGTACCCCCACATGCGCTCCCACATATCCGCCACTTGGTCTGCCTCACTTTGTGACGTAATGTGTGTCTCTTGTAAGAGGATACACACCGGTCTCGTATTGGTCGGGAGGTTTCTCCACGCCTGTAGCCATTTGTCTCGTGATGCGACCGGAAATCCCCTCACATTTTGAGTAATGATTGATATAATCTTCGAGTCTCGGTCTGTTGTGAGTTGATGGGAGTTCCATTCCCATACTTCTGTTACCTTTTCCGTGCTAGACGCGTCCATTGTGGCCATTATCTCACGAATTTCCGCATCGGTCCGTGCGTTGCCCTTAGTAGAGTGTTAAAGGATGATCCACCGTGCCTCCATCCATGTCTGAAAGAGTATGTCCGGATCTATCTTGGTTTCCGGCGCTCTGGGACTTAAGGAAATAGTCGATCTCCTTCCGGATCTTCTTATCATCTTTCAGCAGTCTGCGTATCAACACTTTAAAACCCGGTGATTGTTGCGTACTTACCGCTTGCCGTCGTAGCTTTACCCACATATCGTCTCCTGGGAGCAGGTCTTCTCCAATCAGCGCTGCTATTTGCGCTCCATAGATATGTGCGCACATCGAAATTCTGATAAATGATGTCTTCTTGTGTGGATCACACAACTTCCAGAGCGGATCCCCTCCATACTTATGTTTCCGTAATCTACGCCAAGCTTGTCCACTCTGCCGTATTGCGTCTTTCTGCGTTTCCTCCGCTACGCTTGCTACTTGGTCTGCCCATTGGATAAAGTCCCCAGGCTTTAGTCCCTCCGTTTTTCTCTGTTGGCCTTCGTGGACTAATCGGTCCCAGCACTCCCGGTACCACGGTTTCGTTAGCCCCACAAGTGTATCGTCATTTAGGCGCTCCAGAAGTTTGAAAGGCCGGTTAAAGGTCGTTAGTAATTGAACGATCGCCGCACCGTCCGTCTTTGCTGCCTGTATCCAGGTTGTCGGCGATGCATTTACCACTGGGAAGGCGACTGAATACTTGGTCTCCCACACTGACGCCATCGAATCCCATAGATGAGCCCATGTCTTAGACTCCACCTCTTCTTCCATGGTCGCATCGGCTGTCTCAGTCGCTATGAAGTCATCCACCAATTCTCGGATGACTGGTACCTCCTCCTCCTGATGTTGACTTACCTCCGTTGCATACGATTCCGTAATCGTCCGCTTCTTCAAGGGTCGTTTCATCTCTGCATCTTCTATTCGGCCTTCTACCCCGTTAGTAGCTGGTTCGCCTCTCTGAGTTAAAGCCAGGGTCCTAGTCGGGAATTTGGTGGTCGGTATATACTCTGAGTCTTGGCTGGAAATGTAGACCCCTTCCTCTCGCTGTTCCGGGCCTTCTTCTAACATCAGAATATTGTTGGTAAAATTAAACCAAGTTAACAGTACCTTTTGGTCGGTGGCTAGCGTCTCCGCTAAGAAAAATCTTTCCGCTTCGTCAGTTAGGTCTACTTGCAGCAGCCGCCTTTGGTCCTCAATCGGTAAGTAGGACACCGTGTCGACTAAGAACTTAATCAATGTCCTGGCTGTCTCACCCTTCATCCCTAAGAGCCGGTCTATCTGGGCATGGTAGACATACCTTACCTCCCTGTTTTCGGCTTGTTTGTTTCTCTCCCCTGACTCGTGTATAGCGAGTGTATTGCCTTCTGCCTCTCTTAGTGAGGCACTGCTGCCTGGTTCCTTGAAGGGATGTTCCTGTGCTTCGGTGGTCCCATGGTTCTCTTTGCGCTCAACATCACCCATTTCAATGTCCTGCTGCTCCTCCGTGTTTGTCCTTTGAGAAGAACTCCCTCTCCACCCATGGATGTAGGCATGGTAGTGTTCATTCTCGTAGTGTAACATCAATGGTAACTCGGTGCCAGCTCGTGATGCCGCCTCTTTCCTCTCTCTCACAAGTTGCACGCAGCTACTGAGAGACATCGGGAATTCTCCACAAGTAGCGTATTGTTTGCGCTGGTGCAATCTTGTTTCCGGAATATAATGAATCGCCCCGGCTTTTCCGTTAACTGGATCTTTGCTAAGCACGATGATTTCCCGCTGGAGAAGGGTTCCTATACATGACAGTGTATCATTACTGCCCCATGCCGTTTTACTTACCGTATCTTCAAGACCTGAGGGGCTATTGGCGAACTCCTCCAAATATTCCTTGAACGCTGTCTCCGATTGTTTGGCTGAAATTCGGTCATAGCCACGTCCGAGACTCCACAGCGTCTGCTTTCTTGTACCTGGTGGAAATTTTTGTGCAAAATCCATTAGTCCTCGAGCTGTACATCCCTTCTTTAATGCCGTTGCCGCTTGTTCTAGTAGTTCCGGCCAGTGCACCATCGCCGAGTTAAAGAAAGCATGTATTATACCGTACACTTGGCAGTTGCCGGTCGGTGGTGTAGGTACGCTCTGTAGTCCCATCGCGATTAGAGCATCCATAAAGTGTAGCTCCGTCTCAGTCGTTATCTGATATTGCTTCCACGGGAACAGGTCAACGGTTCCTTCCCGTTCTTGTATGGTAGCATTAATTTCCGCCAATCGCCGCTTGGTTTGTGCCTCTACGACTAACAAGTTAGTATTTTCGCGTTGTCTGTCCTTCGGAGTTGGTTTGCCCGGTTTTGTCCTTTCCGCACCTTTCACCTGTCCGTTTTGAATGTTGTCTTCAGTTGAAGACGGTTCTTCCTCTGGCTGTTTACCTATTGCTGTGTTTGACTCGCTCTTGGCCCCGGCCCCATTACCTTGTTGCTTGTTACTCCTTTCGTTACCTACTTCCTGGCTTACTTCTTTGAACCCTCTGTCTTTGTCCTTTTTCTGTTCATGAATCAGATTGTTGTTCACATGTGCGCCTATAGTCGTCCCTTCTTTCCGCCCAGGTTGGCCTTTGATGCTCTTACGACTGTGGTCCAGTCATTCGTGTCTTCTCCTTGTGATCCTTCTCTTCCTTGCTCTCTCGCATTTTCCTTTTTAGCAGGTTGGCTTTCCACCTCTTGCCCTCCGGGGGTGCTCCCCTCTTTCGGCCCAGTATCCCCTGGCTTCTCTTGTCCGGTTTCCTGCTGCTCGTCTTGACCGAACCGCTTGCTTCTTTTTTGGTCGTACGCCAGGCAGTTCGACCTCATCTCCTTCCGAAGCGCTTCCATGCTCGTGAACGTCGGCTCCGGCACAACAATTGCTTCTACTTTCTCCACCGCGACCACAATACAATGCTCCGAAATAAGTTTGTGTTGCGTGACGGTACACCCGCGTATTTGATGGCCGGTTTCGCCGCAACGCAGACTGTGCTTACTTCCTCGCTAACCTGGGTGCTCCAAAGTTAATGTCGTACCGCACCATACTATACGACGTACCTCTCCCAATGTTTTCGGGCATCCTCCTGCCTCTACCACAATGTTCCAATCAAGTGACGTCGCTGACAGCGGGCCCCCTTTGTCCAGTTCTTCAAAGAAGAATTCGACTGGAATGATAGATTTTAGAAACCCGTGAAACTTCAAGATGTCGATGTTACTTGTAATATTTCGCACCGTGATGACGTAATCCGAGTTGAACCCCCCAGCATTACTTGGTCCGTGATCCTGACGCTCCCACACTGGTTTATCCTTTGGTTCTTGAACGTGTACATTCCGCAATCTGTGGATAGATTTGTGGTACGGAACTTGTACATCTGCATGTCTCTTAGCTACAGCTCTCTTTAAATAGGCGAAATTTAAACAATGTTGTGATGGCGAATATCTGATCGCCTTCACGTCTGCTAGCATTTCCCATAAACGTTTGTTGTCCGCTCCCCGTGCCGTTGCCGCCATGGCGATGCTTTCCTGGATACTCTTCGTACTCTGAAACGCCTTCTTAATCCTTCCTTCTCCTGTCAAATCCATTGTTAGACAGCCCTCTACTTGTACTCGTATCGTTGTAAGTAGCCGGAGCCTGTCGTCTGACGTCATGATCTGTCGCAAGAACTGAGGAAGTGTCCGCGATAAAATCGTACCTTCTGCTAATCCTTGGACGATCTGCCACTCTTCTGCACTCCCATCTCGAAAGTTTTTTCCTTTTCGCCCCTGCCACTCCTTTCGACATACTTGTAGTAGAGTTTAAGCTTGTTCTTGAGAGTAAATTGCTGGATTGAATTTAAAATCTCCTTGGCTCGATCTTGCTACCCGTGGTACCGTGACCTCCCCTTTTACTTTTGATAACCATCCTTGAAACACGTTTTGTCCTTTTACTGCCACTTCCACCTGACAGTTCCCAATTGTTTTCGCTAGCGTAGTCTCTAGCGTCTGGTTCGATTTCCTGGCTAAGTAGCAGGCGTCAATGGTTTTCTGCTTCCACACGAGCCAGTTGAGCTTGTGGATCACTACCAGTAGCTCAAATAGATCGATCAGTCTTTCCTTTTCTACCCTTGATAAAATTGGCCACTTATCTGGTTTTTTTTGCGTTGTTCCGGTGGCTTGTTTTTGGTTGCCTATATACCGCCTTAAAGAGCTCCTGGGTAAGGTCCAACCAAGTTTGTTGTCGGGGTTTCCTTTGAGCTGCGTCCGTCAACACTTGGCGAAGAGCCTCCGCTAACTCTTCAGGAGTATTGGGTCGCTTAACTTCTGTTACCTGTTGATCGGTTGTTGGTTGTGCCTGCTTGTCGCCTGCTTCCTTTTCCGTTTCCTTGCTTTCCTTGGGAGGGGGTCCCTCCCGAGTCGTATTAGTGTCATCCACTACTACCATAGTCGTGACACTGTCTTCTGCCTCCTCTTTAAGTGGCTTCTCTTGATTGTCAGAAGCATCCATGGGGCTATCCTGATCACTTAGTTCCCCACTCATCATCTCTTCGCTTAAT